>VDFB02271358.1:1235998633-1236236161 GCA_007258455.2 Sequoia sempervirens
AGTTTCTCTTGAGTCACTAGTGTAGCTCTCTCTACCTTTCGAAACTCTTTCATTGCTACAGATTGTCTTTGGGATTTAGTCATTTGTACCACATGGTTGATGTGCTTTGAATCCTTGCATCTAAGGGGTTTAAAACCTTAGGGGCCTTAGATGAGAAAAATAAGTAATGTTTTTCTTTTCTTTTTATGTGAGGACGTAGTAGTGAGATAAAAGAGGACTGTATAGAAAAAAAAAAAAAGAAGACATAAAAATTCATGGACCATACTATATCACCTACATGCTAGCTAACAAAGGACATAAGATATATGATGAATTTAGGTATGATAGGGGTATTGCAAGGTATATTTGAGGAATATATAAGAATGAAGAAAGAATTCAATGGGTCATTAGTGTCAAATGTTTTCCTAAAAATATCTCCCACACCTATTAGAGGAATTTAATCATTTCTAAGCATTTTTCCCGTCCTATGGGAAAGTTTGAGGAGAGGCTCAATAGTTGAGAGTTTAATGAGTAATTATAACTTCTTTCCATGCAATCATGATTAGTTAGAGAACATATAGGAAACTTGATGAGCTATGCAACAAATGAAGAGAATATAGAGATTATTTTGACCTAGTCTTAAAGCATCTCAAAAGCGTCTAGGAGATATTGAAGGAGTCTTGGCTGATAGATAGGGTCGAGGATAGAAATTTGTTTTGGTTACATTGACATCATGTAGGACATCCATCGTCTTATTCTTGAAAGTTCGCGTTGACATCACAAAATTATATGGGATGGAGTAGAATGTGGCTCTACCTTGGTCAGTTCCATGTTAAATTTTTATTATATATAGCTTGCTAGTGTAGGAATTCTAAGACAAACAATCATGGTAGGGCCATTCTTAAAAGATTTCAAATAATAACCTAGTGAACCCATATACTCTTATGACTATATATACACAAATTTAGATTAAACTTAGAATTCATTAACTTTAAGTTCTCTTTATTCTATATTACCTCAGTGAAAGTTTGATCAAATCTACTCGCACTCCGAGGTGTTTCCTTGAAACCTCCAACAACACTCGTTCAACATCCAAAATCACATATTAAAATGCCATTCGTAAAACAATGCTATTAACACATGTAATAAATTTATAATTGTTTACTAACTTTACATACCCCACCGATAGGTGTATTGCAAAAATAAGTAGATTATTTAGTGTGCAGGGTCAGCTTAGCGTGACCTACAATTTTATTAAAAATAATAAAACTAAATTATTTAATCTTGCATTTGAGCGAATTAAAATTTAATAAACTAAATTCAATGAACATGTTGAATTTTACATTTGTCAATACCATATGCATCATCTTGCGATGTCGATTAAGCCCTCTCCAACCCGCGTAGATGCATCACGGATGGTATAGAAGTATATGGATCCTGTGTAGCACCCTCCTGAGGGCTGGTAGGGTCATACGAACAAGTGGCTCCGCAAGATCGACACACATGGCCTCGAAGGCCGCCACCTGAAGACTCCCCTGGATTGTGCTATATAATGGGGCTAGTGTGGTGGATGACACTCTGAGTCAAGGATGTGATCGCCTGCAAAGTCTCTACATCAGCACTCTCCTTTGCAACTACCAGCATCGCAATCTGCTCACGAGGTGGCCTAGCGAGAGGTCATCTCCCCTGTCGTGTAGGATCCGGCTGTGCACTAGGCCTATCCTGTGCTGACCCCCCACCTCTCCCCTGAAACTCCATATCAAAATAATTCGGGATTTGGTTCAATACAAACTCACAGTATAATTTCCTAAGAAAATATTGGGGGACTTCATAGTTATTGCACGGTGGGTAATCAAAGACCATATACCATCTGTCATAAAAACAGTTCCTAATCTCTAGGTGGTGGCACCAATGGATAGGAAACCTCTTTGCATTGAGAGTGAGATTTTGATTTGTTCTAGGGTCAGTGAATAGAGAGCACAAATCGCCTTTAGTAATCTTTAAATCTTTAACTTGTTTATATGATAATTTATCTGCATAATATGCCCTCGATGTTTGCCTCCTATTTTGCCATCCAGATATTTGTTGGGTAATTGCATCCACATTTTTTAACAAATCCTTCAATGAATTTGCTAGATGTATCCTTTCTGTGGTTGAAGAATTTTGATCACTCAACCTACTAATAAGATCCTCAACTTCTTTTCTATTGTTTTCAATTTCACTCCTCAAATTTTCTTGAGTGCCAGGAGGGTATTGAGAGAATGGTGGGGGAGGTTGATTTTGTGGTTGAGGTTGATTTGGTTGAAGATTTTCCTCCTCTTGTTGACGATTTCCTACAAATTAAAAAAAAAACATTCATTTCTAAACTAAAACAAACAAAATCAATTTAAAACTAACAAATTCAAAACAAATACCAAACAATACTTACCTCTTGCATCTTTTCGTCGTCGTGGCGCCATATTTGTGAAGAAATCCAATTGCTCTTGATGTATTTTGACCTCTCCAAAAATGCGAGCACGTATGACAGGGTTTTTGGCCGCGGGCGGAGCTAAAACACAGCAAAAAGGAAATGAGAAATGATTTTGAGTTTGCTTTTTTTTTCTTTTTTGGCCACAAAAGTGCGACCATCTTGGTGCACTTACCTACTCTATATTCCCACTTATATATATATATATATATATATATATATATATATATATATATATATATATATATATATATTTTTATAAAGGAATAAAATCCCATACAACAAAGATATAAATTCTAGAGCTTTATTAAGCAAAAATTTAAATACATAAAAAGAATTTAAATGGGGGAGTTATAACCCAACACACAAACCGCGACAATAGGCGTCGCCGACCATGGGCAATCTGGGACTGCCGTGGGCAGTCCAGAAATCTACGTCGTTAGCGGGGGTAATTAAAAGATGCGACCAAGGCGAACCCCCCACCACCAGAGCCAATAAAAAAAAATCAACACAAAATTTGATGTACAGTGTCGACGGATTTCAATAAATTTTAATGATTTATTCAAAATTTTAACATATAAATAAATATATGTGTATATATATATTTATATATATATATATATATTTATATATATATATATATATCTAATATATATATATACATATGTATATATATATATATTCATATGTATAGTGATCTGAACATTTCAAAAGCAGGGGAAGAATAATCACTGTTCTTTGAACAGAAGAATTATTTTGCAACATACAGGCATATGGAAATTATCATACTCCCAGAAATTAATTGAAAGAAAAATTGCTCATTTCCATATTTCAAATAAAAACCCCCTTTTAAATGAACAACCCAGAACCCACAAAAATTCTATTTGGACAAATCATAATCACAATCCCTGGTTTATTTTCAGTGCTTAAATAATAACCCCAATAGATTTTTCTTCCTATAATCATTTTATTTTCAACCCTAGATCAAAATTTCATTCACAGAGAACAATTCCTATTTAACAGAGAATAAATAATAGAAAGAGGAGAACCTGGCGTCCTACGCTTGCAGAAAACTTGTAGAAGCTTTGATCCTCTTGCTGCACCAATTTCTTGCTGCCGATCTTCCAGCCCAAATCCCATTCTTTCTCTCTCTTCACCAATTTCTCTAGAATACAGAAAAAGAAACCAAGGACAGAAAAATAATTGAAAGTAAATTTTCCCAGCATTTGAACCATCCCCCCAAACAGAGAAAAAACCTTATTAAATTCCATGCCCAGGAATCCTTTCTATTCCTCTTCCCGTGAATACCAGAGGTCACATTTCAAGAAATAAATCAAATAATATTTAATCCTTAATTCTTTTTGTTGCCTTTTCATGTATTCATATTTCATTTTCTTTTATCATGCATTTTGATTAAACTAAATAAATTTAAATCCACAAAAATGAACTTTTTATTTGAATGTATATTCATTATCTCCACAATACACTATTAATTAATTACTTCCACATTAGAATAATTAAAAATCAATCATTTACAAGATTCTAAATAAGTATCCAATAAATTTCTTATTATAATAATTATCTTTTCAAGATTATTTGTTCATAACAATTTAAATCAATTTATCTAATAATATCACTTTTACTTTTAACGAATTAATTTGATTGATCATTTGTTCTAAATCATTTGATTTAATTTAATTGATTATTACTTTAATTTCTAATCATATTTTAAATAACCTTGCAAATTTTAATTAATTATTTAAACATGATTACTAACATATTATATTTTCCACACAATCAAATAATACAGTAATTAATGAAGCACACATAGAAACTCACACACAAGACCAAAACAACTGACACGGAGGGGTATTACATCCTCCCCCCCTTAAACATCGACTTACTCTTGGAAGTCGAGCTCAAACAAAAACATGGTAACACAACAATATCAAAGATCACCATTAAATCATTGTTTAAACATCATCAAGAAAGCAATGAAAATTTAACAAACCAATAATAAGGAAAGGATATCAAAACAAAAATGGTGACGGGGGTTGCAACTAGACCAATTTGACAAACACAAGGACATATGATGAACTAGGTTGGGGAAAATTTCTTGTCAGTTCCTATTTTCCACATCAATCCCATTGGGTGTTTATGATGCTCACCCTGTCCTGACAATGTAGGTGGAATCGAGACTTAGTTCCTGCAATCCTACATGCAACCAAACGTTGTGCACAATACATATATATCACAAATACATCGTGAGAGGAACTCCCAGCATAGTAGGGCACTCGCGAGCGAGTGATACCACACTGTCCCTCCCACTAAACAACACATAATAGTCACAACAATTCTAGTAACTCATAAACAATTTGCTTCTTATTAGTTAGGAAATATTTGTCTAAGGATACTAACCATAAATCTAATTCCTATACTGTATCAAAATTAATTACTACTTGACATTATAATTATCTATACCTACATATTACAATTACATTGCCTTCGTCACTATGCTTTCTGAAGTCAACTTCCTGTAAATCAAAAGCTACCATAGAACATTGCACATTAGTACCAATAATTCAAGTTGCATTTTAACCTCAAGATACTATATTCCACTAAAAATCATAGAAAAATTATCCCCAAAACCTCACATCTTCGTTAAAACTCATAATTTTCACACAAAGAACTCCACTTTAATCATTATTCAACACCAAATCTCACATCAATATCAATAAAAGGAAAAATTTTACACCTTCACAGATTCAAGAAAACATAATTCATCACTTAAGGGCAACAAAATCGCAAAATCCACACACACTTGACTTATTCACACACATAAAACACATCACCAAGAAACACATCATACTAAAACAAGGGTCCATAGAGCATCCCCGACAGGAAGGATATCGGTGCATTGCGCACTACACCGAGGGTCCTATCCTTTCCCATCAGTTTCCTGCACCATCGACCCGACACCGGTTAACAGAAGAAACTCAGGTTCACAACCATGACAAAAGCAAAGTGAAACTCAAGACTCACGGGTCTAAGCGCAAGGTTACATAGTGAGCACGCATAGTGCCCAGTGTATGAACCTACGCTCTGATACTATGTTGTAACGCCCCGCCGTGCGAACCCCAAAGGACAACTAAACAATAATTACTGCACAATTTTTTTTTTTAAAAATAAACATAACATACAGGTAAAACACATTAAGTCATAACATGAATTTCATTTAAGAAGATTCATTAGCACATACATCCTTTGGGGTACACGAAGAGTCATTACGAGACTGAGATCCACACATCGACAATAAAGAATAAAACCAAAGATATAATTCATAACAAAGTAAACATTAACAAATGTATACATGATAATCATTGATAAGAAACCATCTGAGTACATAAATACAACATATACATGATTAACTTAACACATGGAATATCAACTGCAAATAGCCACATAAGGTTTAATGTTACATTACAATACAATATTCAAGAAGTACAATGATACAAAAGTGTTTCCAATATGCACGGAAACCATACAACAAGAATCATGATACAATGAATAGATGAAAACTGGCTCCAAGACGGATACAACTCTGGAGTCGCTGCAACAGCACCAATCTGCACCTCTCGATCCTCGACTGGGGACCCAATGGGGTGCTTAGCACGTTCCACCCGACCATGTGAGTCCAAAGACCCACCCCCCGTGCTAGGAGCTGACAAGAAAAAGGCCTCAACCAAGAACATCCAAACACGGAAACCACAAGACTCAACATCATACAAAAGTATCATAAAACTCAAGGATCACAATGACATAATCAACAACATCCAAGAGTCATTAAAATAACTTAAAATCATAAATCTCATCACATAAATCAAAGCAATGACCAGTAACAAGTAACCAAAGGATGATCATGAAACACTTCCAAATCAACTGAATTAATAAACATAATACAAATCCAAATTTCAATCAAATAATACAATAACATCATATCACAGTATCATAAGATACAATATTGTAAACCAAATATAAATGAGATCATACAAGACCGAAAACATATACTAAGATGTATTTAAACAATAATCATAAATCAATTTAAATCAATTCAAACAACAATCTAAACCAACTCCCATAACCTACTTCCAGAACACAATAAAGTAAAACACATGGGCAACTAGGGGAGAGTGTCATCACAGCCTACATGGGTTATCCTGGCCCTTCCTCCAAACTGAGGCCCCGACCCCCATCTATGGATCTCCTGGCCCTTCCTCCTACTTGAGGCGCCAGCACCATAGGGTAGCTCATGTGGAGCCGTAGACCTCTCGTGAGGACGAGGTCACGACCTTGCCAACCACGGCCTTCTCAGCCTTCCATTAGTCTGCGGAAGCACTAATGAAGATGAGGTATCCATATTTTAAATCTTGTAATGATATTACTACCCAACCCACCTAAGTTAATTATTAGGTTTTCACTTGATTACCAACTCACTCGTGGGTTATCCTGAGCCCTTCCCCTTAAGCGGGGCGCCGGCCCCCACGAGGAGCCACTCTCCCTAGAGACCCAACAACATAAAACCAAGAAACCAAGGGTTGTACAATATAACAAGAATATTAGATCACAACTGAGAAACCTGCGAGGCATTACCCATCTCGCTATAAATACATAATCAAAGTCTCAACAATTCCCGTACAACCCTTTTAAAATCATGAAACCAAAACACTTGCCAAAATCAAGGCACATGTAAAGAGAGAGAACATCAATTCATCAATCATCCTGCCTCCCAGCCAAAAGAATGAAAACCCACAAACAGGGTAGTGAAGCAACAGAATTTTTCCCCACACCAATATATGCGATAAAATTTCAAATATGAGAGAATCAAAAAAGCTATAAAAAGGGAAGATTCACAAGACCATCCACAGCAAATGTCAAATAATGGAAGCCACCTCAAAGAAACACAAAAGAAAATCAACCTTTAAACAAAATCACTTAATAAAACCAAAAGCCACCAACTAGGTATTCCACGGGAGACCTCAATTTTCTCCTCACAAGAACCCCCTTATAGTGGTATGCAAATCACCTTTCATAAAATCAACAACATAGCAATGACAACAATAATTGCAAGGCCACAAGAACTATTTTCAATTCAAATATAATGAGTGAATACATTGAAATAAGATCAACAACTCCGTCCAAACTACATAATCATTCTTCGATACAAAATAAATCGGAACATCAAGAAGATCAACCATCCACAACTCATAAACCAAAACACGAGTTCCCAATTACATTGCAACACAAATTAAATGACAAAGGATTCCTTGAATCAAAATTAATCTCCAAAGGCATTCATACCAATACGGAAATGACCAAAACATTCCTTCAATAACAGAGGTAAAAGCATGCAACCAGGCATCCAAGGGACCAATTTAAAGAACACCTTAAATACTCAAACACTCATAACTTCACCAAACATTCACATAATAAACAACAACCAGAAATTCAAACAAGAACAATATTTAATGGCCAATCAAATTAACAACCAGAACTAAATGACTTTACAACTTACCCATCTAAATTACCCCATTAACTAAAACAATTTATGATGATCATCACAAGTATTCTAAAAGACTTACCCATAAAGAGAACTTACAAGTCAACCATTAAAGGAATATAAAGGAAGTCAATTATCAAGAGATTAAAATCCCATTTCATCAATAAACTATCCAATTCAAGAATACCCAAATCAATCACTAATCATACCCATACATTTAAATTTCCTCCTTCACCATACTAACTTAACATTCACTTCCAATATTTAAATTAATTGTGAAAACCATTTAAGACCAATTGTCTATACTTTAAAATAACAATAATAGCAATACTCTAAATACTTGAACTACATATTAGAAATTACCACCTTAAATCTTAAATCTATCTAAATAAATTTACACCCAAAAATACCTTTTAAAATCACTACATATCTATATATTCTAATTCTTTTCGAGGAAGGAAAGAAGAAAGAGAAAAGATCTGCTCTAAGAACCAAACAAGTCTACAAGACTTAACCTCATAAAATGGTAACTTATTTAATTCCAAACTAAATTCCATAATAAATTTCATTCCCAAAATATTTACACTAAAACAAGGATTAAATAAACAATGCTGTCATATATTCATAAATGGATTTTTACTAAAATTTTCCTCTCAAAGTTTTGTAATTTAACAAGTCAATAATAATGATAAGCAAAAGATTTCTTTCTATTTTACTATTATTTTTGTTATAACAAATTCTGCTTTATTTTTAATCAGAAAAGAAACAATATTTATATATATATATATATTTTAAAATAAATAATACCGCAACAAAGGGAACGTAGAGAAATCGAATAATAAAATTAATAAATATATTATCTATATATATAAATATACATATATATATATATATATATATATATATATATATATATATATATATATATATATATATAAAATAAAATCCGCACAGCAAAAGATATAAATTCCGCATTTTTATTAAGCAAAAATTTTAAATACATAAAAATTTAAATGGGGAGTTATAACCCCAACACACGGGCACGCAATAGACGCCGCCCGGCCGTGGGCAGTCTACGGACTGCTCACGGCAGTCCTACGTCCGCAGAACTGTCACACGTCCGGTGGCGGGGTAGTGGGTATGGCCAAGGCCGAACCCCCCCCACACACAGCCAATAAAATACATATAAAATCAACACAAAATTTGATGTACAGTGCCGACGGATTTCAATAAATTTTAAGGATTTATTCAAAATTTTAACATATAAATAAATATATGTGTATATATATATATATATATTCATATGTACAGTGATCTTAAACATTTCAAAAGCAGGGGAAGAATAATCACTGTTCTTTGAACAGAAGAATTATTTTGCAACATACAGGCATATGGAAATTATCATACTCCCAGAAATTAACTGAAAGAAAAATTGCTCATTTCCATATTTCAAATAAAAACCCCCTTTTAAATGAACAACCCAGAACCCACAGAAATTCTATTTGGACAAATCATAATCACAATCCCTGGTTTATTTTCAGTGCTTAAATAATAACCCCAATAGATTTTTCTTCCTATAAACATTTTATTTTCAACCCTAGATCAAAATTTCATTCACAGAGAACAATTCCTATTTAACAGAGAATAAATAATAGAAAGAGGAGAACCTGGCGTCCTACGCTTGCAGAAAACTTGTAGAAGCTTTGATCCTCTTGCTGCACCAATTCCTTGCTGCCGATCTTCCAGCCCAAATCCCATTCTTTCTCTCTCTTCACCAATTTCTCCAGAATACAGAAAAAGAAACCAAGGACAGAAAAATAATTGAAAGTAAATTTTCCCAGCATTCGAACCATCCCCCCAAACAGAGAAAAACCCTTATTAAATTCCATGCCCAGGAATCCTTTCTATTCCTCTTCCCGTGAATACCAGAGGTCACATTTCAAGAAATAAATCAAATAATATTTAATCCTTAATTCTTTTTGTTGCCTTTTCATGTATTTATATTTCATTTTCTTTTATCATGCATTTTGATTAAACTAAATAAATTTAAATCCACAAAAATGAACTTTTTATTTGAATGTATATTCATTATCTCCACAATACACTATTAATTAATTACTTCCACATTAGAATAATTAAAAATCAATCATTTACAAGATTCTAAATAAGTATCCAATAAATTTCTTATTATAATAATTATCTTTTCAAGATTATTTGTTCATAACAATTTAAATCAATTTATCTAATAATATCACTTTTACTTTTAACGAATTAATTTGATTGATCATTTGTTCTAAATCATTTGATTTAATTTAATTGATTATTACTTTAATTTCTAATCATATTTTAAATAACCTTGCAAATTTTAATTAATTATTTAAACATGATTACTAACATATTATATTTTCCACACAATCAAATAATACAGTAATTAATGAAGCACACATAGAAACTCACACACAAGACCAAAACAACCGACATGGAGGGTTATTACAATTCATATTTTTGACTAAATTTTACCACTTTATGCCAAATCCTAGCTAACTACAACTTGCTATATGTTAGAAAATATACATAAAATTTTGCAATGAACAATTTAATCACCAAAGTTAACTCTAAATTTAGAACCATTAGTCACCACCCTTCTGATAAAATTTTATGGCAACTGCTAAATATTCAACTAGCACTTCCAATTTGACTGTGCTGCAACATATTAATGAATTTGGAATGCCATGATGATATTGAAACACAATCACATTATTCTGCATTAAATTCACATGCCTTAACTCGGACGTATTGCTTCTTTCAAATTACCTAGGTGATGATGTGTGCTACCTTACCAACTTCATTTTTCTTTCTACTTTGCACACACAAGCACCTCCATAATTAATACAACTTAAAAAAATACATGAAATGACCACTATTAACTTTGAAATCTTCAACTTGCTTGAGGGTATGTGCAGGATCATGATGGCCAAAAAGTGGCAATATGATGGGTATGTGGCTAACGACTATTTTTTTACCCAAAATTAATGAAACGAAAAGGGTTTTTAAAGGATATTCTTAGCTTTCCGCCAATATAAATTATTCCTTACTTTGAATGTAATAAGTAATTATTATTCATTTTCTATTCAAATTACAACTAAAGTCCTGATTGATAGGTTGATTGATAAACATCTATAGCTGTCAAATGGTATCACATTTTTTGAATCCAAAACATGTGTCACATTCTATTCTTTGCATATTATAGGATTAAAAAAATAATAAATGAATTTCATGAGGTTTTGACCAAGCTAAGGTGATCAGACATACAAGTTTTTATATTTTTTAAAAAGTTGTAATAAAAAATTCATAATTAATTATTTACTTGGAAAAAAATTATAAAAAAATATGCATCACATCGAGGCATGAGATCTCTACTTATATCTAAAATATTATAAAAAAATATTATCATTTTATTGTGGTTAGGGTGGTCAGACAGACACCTACTTCTTATTTTTCCCTGAAATTTAAGTACCACTGCATTGAAATTTCAAATTTTCACCAAATAGATTTTAAAAACCTAGTAGTTTGGAAACTACATTCAATTTTCTACAGATTCTATGCTTACATATTTTTGAAATAATATAGATAACTTATTCAAATTTTTACGTCAAGTTTCCTAACTCTGATTTTTCTAAAAAAAATTTCACTTAAGGGCATGTTTTTTCCATGATGATCCTACACATACCCTTGATTCACAATCTTTGTATTGATCAAATTTGAAGCAATTTATCACCAACTTTGTGTAAAGAATTAATTTGATTTAACATTTCTCTATGAAGACAATTATCTAGTTGCCACCTTGCTTATAGTTTCCAAGACTTCACTTGAGGCAACTATGTACTACAACTTCCTCACAACTTTCTATAAATTTTGCACTTCTCAAATTCTTCACACTTTTTCTTAGCTTTCTTGGTATTCTACATTTCTTGCTTTGCTAGTTCTTGCTTGCTTTTGGATTATGGATACTCCAATTTCCCTGAATTTCTCTCACCACAAGAATGTTTTCTTAGGAAGTATCACACCACAAAGGCTTGAAAAGGTTTTCTTCATTCAGACTTCTAGCTTCACTATACCAAATTTGTGCTTAGTTCTTGGGGAAAAGTATGTAGAATATAGCCACTACTTCCATTTCTATTCTGATGTGGCTTCTCATTTTGTAGCATCACTTTTGGATAGTGGGCTTCCTTTTGAAGATGTTCATTTAGATGCCTATCTAATAGTAAGGTCTGAATATCTAGAGAATCTGGATACTATTTTGTTTATTGCACACCCGACCATTGAAATCCCTTCCATGGATGGTATTCCTTGATTCCTAGAACATGGGGAAGTGGTTCCACTCTAACCTTTCCTCACTAACCTCCATATTCGTGACTTTGAAGTTCATTGGGAACTTGCCTACATAGGGTATTTGGCCCTGATAGATGAGGCATCCCATATCGACTGAATGGCTATTGCTATCTATAGCTTGACTTACTCTTTTTTATTTTTTGATATTTTGAAGCAAGAATTTTGATACTCCATGTATATACATGATATACACATTTATAGTTTTCTAGTACATCTTAAAGTGTGTATTTATTGTGCATGGTTTTATCATTTTCATTTCACAACATAATTTTACAAATGTTTGGATTAACTCTCATGTGTAAGAAAAGTTAAGAAAAAATTGCTAATGTAAAGGCCAAATGAAAAATAAAAGAAAAAAGGAAAGAAAGAAAGAAAAGCGACAACAAAGAAAAGAAAAACAAAACAAAACAAAACAAGCCCTATGAAAATAAAACTAACCCTAACTAACCAAACTTATAATTTAATAAATGATTAACCCTAACAAAAAAACTTATTTTTATTTTAATGACTATTTCCATTGTTGTTTTGGTATGAATTACAACAGGTTTATCCTTAAATTCATTAATTTTTTTTTCAAAATTTCTACTGTAACAATGAATTCTTCTACTTTTATGCATTTAATAATCATAAATTCAAAGGTGTACTTACCAATAACTTGGCTCATATGTATGAAAACAAGCTCATTAAAGGTCGATTGCACACACTTCATCTGATGCAACCATACTCTACCTTATTTCAGCCCTAGTTCATGGTTTTCCACTTTACTTTGTTCATTTCCATGAATGATTGTGTCCATTTCTCGACTTTCTTCTTTAAATTTTTGTGTCTTTGGTCCTGTCTTCACCTTGCACTTTATTAGACCAAGATATACCACAATTTATATTATTATCAAAGAGAGAAAAAGTAGAAGTTTGATAATTTGTATCTTTCATAAAATTAGGAAATTTCCCTTTTTTAACTTGTGAATTTTTAACTTGGAGCAAAATACATGGCTCTCTCGCTCGATTTTCCCGCTCCTTTTCTTCATTTGCATTTTCCACGTCTAAGGAGAATGATGATTCATCAATACCGTTTCCTCATTTCTGACGTGATGTCTCTGAATCTCGACATTCTCACCTATTTTCCTGCAAAAGGTTAATATTTTCTTTATAATAATTGCAATTGTCAAATTGGTTTGATGTATCAGCTAATTTTTTAATATTTCCAATTCCACCAAGGTTAAATATATTTCTCATTAATGGTTCTATTCTTCTAGTAGTTATAACTTCTTTTATTAATGGAATCACTTTACACATGGCCAAAATTACCCTAGTTAAAAAAAATTCACAATCAAGTTCACTGTGATTAGTTGTATCATGAATTCTACACTCGTTGACTCTACCAAAGGTGAATAAACTCAAAGGATGTAATCTTTAATTAAATATTTTCCAAAGATTCTCAACTTCCATACTAAAACACTAGCTTGCACTAAACTTTCACTTTACAAGTTTTATCCTTAAACTAAGGACTAATACAAATTTCAATATATGCCATCCCTCTAGCGCCAAATCCTATTGATGATGATGTTACTCACAACAACAAGGTGAATAAATTCTTCACAGAAAAACTACAAAAATCCTATCCTTCTTGAAAGAATTAACCAAAGGCAACCCTAAGGGATTTGTATGATAGGACAAAGGTTGGCTTAGTTCAATCCCAAGTCTCCAATAGTTAAGTCTTGACAGTACTAGATTCGCTTCAGGGTATGATGTGATATTGTTGTTAATCTCAAAGGGAATATGCTTGTTTGAAATCATACGTACTAGACACTAAAATTTTAGTTAGATCATAAAATAATATCATGAAATTGAAAGATTTGAAATAATATTTCATGCACATCAACAATTTTTGCTATCACTTAAGTAGATTTAGATTTAAGCATTCAACAATTTCATAGGAAACAAAATATTTTAAATAAATTTCCATTCATTCATCTTTTTTTTGAAACATTTTCTAGAATTTAAACATCTATTCTAAAATAAAGCATAAAAAATACTGAAAATTAAAATTTCTCCTAGTTATTCTCCATGCATGCCCAAAAGAATCAACCAAATCAAAGCAAACCGCTTTATACTTCCCTAGATTGCTTCATAGCTACATATAAAATGGTGCAAGCTTTTAAAGAGAGGGGTTTTAGTTTGGAAACCAAGTAGGTTCTATGTGCACCCTTAAACAACACAACACAGTCTTGTTCGGTTGAACTAACAAAAATAGCTACAAAGATTCATGAGATAGGTAGATATCAAATTGGCTTCAATATTGATTAATATCTACATGCAGACAAGTTTTTAGACTAAAATGATTCAGAAAATAGGAAAAAAGAATAAAACTTAGAGAATTTTTGGCTCTCCTAACATCCACAAATTCTAAACTTAACTTAAAAAAAGGATCCTTTGGCCTTTTATAGAAGTAAGGCACATATAGGATAAGACAAATACATGAGAGGAAATCCAAGGGATGAATCACATCAAGGCACTTGGAATGTAGTGGCTAGTAAGAGAATTGCAATCAAAGTCAATGAAGGTCAACTTAAATCACACGTTGAAGCACTTCAGGCTTTAATCCTTTTATTATTTCTAGGAAAATAACTTGAATCAAGATATTGTGTAGGAAATTTCCCATATATTCAGAATGATTACTTTATCACCATGTCCCTACACTTTGTTCAACTCTGAGCTTTCTACTCTTGGGAATGGGCTTCCCCAAATATTGACATTTGTCTCCACTGCTTGTGTAATATCGAGAACTCCAACATTCTAGTGGACTCAAAGCCCTTTGCATTATAACCTCCTAAAGTATGCAACCCGATCTAGACATAATTCTATCCATGATTCAAATTTTCTTGACCGCCCATACCCAAACTCTGCATCTCCTACAATCACAAATTCCACTCATTAAATACCTTTTTAAAAAAAAAAACATTTATAAACATCTCATTTTAATAAAACCATCATTCAATTGTTATCATATAAATTTCTCATAAATAACATGCTTTCTAGCATATTAAAAATCCTTGCAAGATTATCTTGTATATACTAGATTACCAGACTATTAGACTCATTTCATAACCTTAAGATTTTGAAACTTCACTTTACATCGCTACTTGGTACCCAATACCCAATATTCAACTTTACCCATGAATTTTCTTCGAACTTCGGTTTTACCGAAACTTCCATTTTACCAGACATCAACTATCTAACCAAAAACGTTTGCTCACATTTTTGTTACCTTTTTTCCTTTTTCAAACATTCTTAGTTCCCAGTATTTGATACCTGAAACACTACATTACGAAGTACTCTTTTATTAAAGATTTATCTTTTCTCTTCACTTCTAATGATCTTTTCAACTAGCTAGCTCCTACCATAAGAGTTACTTTTTTTCTTCTTGGGTCCCCAAGTCTTATAGTCTTGGGGTGTGTTGTGAGACCACACAACACTACCTACATAACTAAATAACTATTTGTATCTCTCTATCTCCCTCTCCCTCTCTCTCTTCCCCTCTCTCTCTCTAGTCTATCCCTCCCATCCCCTCTCCCTTTGTCACTCCCTCTATATCTCTCCCATCCCTCTATCTCCCACTCCCTCTCTCCCTCTCTCTCAACTATCTCACTCTCGCCCCCCTCTCTTTGTTAGGTCTCTCCCTCAAGAACCCTACCTACATAACTAGATAACTCTCTCTCTCTCTCTCCCTCTCTCCCTCCACTCCCTCTCTCTCCCACTCCCTCTCTCCCTCTCTCTCTCAACTATCCCTCCCACCCTACCTATATAATTCCCTCTCACTCTAACCCCCTCTCTCCCACTCCCTCTCTCTCTCTCTCTCTCCCTCTCTCTTAGGTCTCTCCCTCCTAGCCCATCTCTCTCTCTCAAGTCTCTCTCTCTCTCTTCAACCCTAATCTCTCTCCCACTCCCTCTCTCCCTCCTCTTCTCTCCTTCCCTCTATCTCACTTCTCCCTTTATATCTCCCTCCCTCCCTCCCTCCCTCTCTACCCTAATCCATCAACTCTACATCCTCAAACCTTAAACCCTTAAACCCTCAACCCTCAACCCTCAACCCTTGAATCCTCTACCTTCTACCCTCTTGAACCAATACCCTAAACCCTCAACCCTATACCCTCTATCTAATACATTGGATCCTAAAACATCGTCTCTCTCTCCTTCCTCCCTCTTCTCTCATTCTCTCTATCTCACTTCTCCCTCCATCTCTCCCTCCCTCTCTACCCTAATCCCTCAACCATATACCCTCAACCCTTAACCCTCAACCCTCTACCCTCTACCCTCAACCTAATACCCAATACTCTAAACCATCAACCCTAATCCCTCAAACCTAAGCCCTAAACCTTTAAACCCTCTACCCTAAAATCTCAACCCTCAACACTTAATCCCTCAAGCCTCAACCCTTAAACAATTAAACCCTCTACCCTCTTGACCCAATACCCTAAACCCTCAACCCTATAGGTCCTCAACCCTATACCATCAATTCTCAACCCTCTACCTTATACATTGGAACCTCAACCCTCATATCTCTCTCCCTCCCTCCTCTTCTCTCCTTAATCTCTATCTCACTTCTCCCTCCATCTCTTCATCCCTCTCTACTCTAATCCCTCAAAGCTATACCCTCAACTCTTAAACCCTTAAACCCTTAACCCTCTACCCTCTACCCTCTACCCTCAACCCAATACCCTAAACCCTCAATCCTAATCCCTCAAATCTAATACCTCAACCCTTAAATCCTTAAACCCTCCACCCTAAACCCTCAACCCTCAACCCTTAATCCCTCAACCCTAATCCCTCAACTGTCAACCCTTAAACTCTAAACCCTCAACCCCTATACCCTCTACCCTATACATTGGATCCTCAACCCTAATCCCTCAAACCTATACCCTCAACCCTCTACCCTAAAAACTCAACCCTATACCCTCTACCCTATATATTCGATCCTCAACACTCATCTATCTTTCTCCATCCTATTGACGATGATGTTACTCACAGCAATAGGTCAAATAAATTCTTCACAAACAAACCGTGAAGATCCTATCCTTCTTGAAAGATTTAGCTAGAGGAAATCCTAGGGGATCTGTGTGATAGGATAAAGGTTGGCTTAGTTTAATCCCAAGTCTCTGGTAGTCAGGTCTTGACAGTACTAGGTTCACTTCAGGGTATGCTGTGATATTGTTGTTAATCTCAAAGAGAATATGTTTGTTTGAAATCATATGTATTAGACACTCAATTTTCAGTTAGATCACAAAATAACATCATGAAATCAAAAGATTTGAAATAATATTTCATGAACATCAACAATTTTGCTATCACTTAAGTAGATTCAGCTTTAAGTGTTCAACAATTTCATAGGAAATGAAATATTTTCAATAAATTTCCATTCATTCATCTATTTTTTGAATTTTTTTCTAGAATTTAAACATCTATTCTGAAATAAAGCATAAAAAAATACTGAAAAATTGAAACTTCTCCAGGTTATTCTCCATGCATGCCTCAAAGAATTAACCAAATCAAAGAAAACCACTTTATACTTCACTAGATTTCTTCACAACTACGTATAAAATAGTGCAAGCTTTTAAAGAGAGAGGTTTTATTTTGGACACAGAGTAGGTTTTGCATGCACCCTTAAATGATGTAGCACACAGTCTTGTTTGGTTGAACTAACAAAAGAAGCTACAAATATTCATGAGATAGGTAGTTATCAAATTGGCTTTGATATTGATTATTATCTACATGCATACAAGTTTTTAGACTGAAATGATTAAGAACATAGGAAAAAAGAACAAAACTTAGAGGAGTTTTGTCTCTTCTAACATCCACAAATTCTAAGCTTAACTTAAAAAAAGTATCCCTTGGCCTTTTATAGAAGTAAGGCACAAATAAGATACTTGAAAAATACATGAGAGGAAATCCAAAGGGATGAATCATATCAAGGCACATGGAATGTAGTGATTGGTAAGAGAATTGCAATCGAATTCAATGAAGGTCAACTCTAATCACACATTGAAGCACTTCAGGCTTTAATCCTTTTATTAGTAGGGTTCCTTCTTGGAACCAAACAAATCCACTAAAATAAAATGTAGGAACTTCCCATACATTCATAATGATCAGGTGGAATTTCCATCCTACATTAAAGTTCATGCTCAATTTGAACATTCCAGGAATAATTAACTCTCGGTATGTATACACTTCTTTGCCACATGCTTAAACTCAAGAGTCTCAGTTTCTTGGTATCTATTGTATCTTTGTAATGAACTCTATTCTAGCATGAACTTTTAAAGTGTATTGTTGAACCTAACAACATCAGATCTGTCTACAAATTTTATTTTCCTGACTGTCCATACCCAAATTCTGCATCTCCTATAATCACAAATTCCACTCATTAAATACCTTTTAAAAAAACATTTATAAACGTCTCATGTAAATAAAACCATCATTCAATTATTATCACTTAAATTTCTCATAAATAACATGCTTTCTAGCATATTACAAATCCTTGTATGATTATCTTTTATATATACCATATTACTAGACCATCAGACTCATTAGATAACCTTAATATTTTGAAACTTCACTTTACATTGCTACTTGGTACTCGATACTCGGTATTTAAATTTACCCATGAATTTTCCCTAGACTTTGGTTTTATCGAAACTTCCATCTTACAGGACCTCAACTATCAGACTAGAACATTCTGCTCACACTTGCATTACCTTTTTCCTTTTTCAAGCATTCTTGGTAGTCAGAACACTACATTACGAAGTACTCTTTTATTAAAGATTTATCTTTTGTTTTCCCTTCTGATGATCTTTTCAATTAGCTAGCTCCTGCCATAAGAGTTAGTTTTTTTTTCTTGGATCCCCAAGTCTTACAGTCTTGGGGTGTGTTGTGAGACCACACAATAGCTTGCAACCAATAAAACCCAATTTAAAACAAAACTTGAGATTAAATTATCAGTCGTAAATTATAATTTATGCATATTTTAAAACAATAATTTCTACATTTAGCTAGATTCTAACATAAGAAAGTAAAACTACCCTGGAAACATCTGTGTGTGCTCTTATTAATTCTAGCTTTCAAAATTCAGTGAAAATAATCAGTTCATTGAGATTGATCTACATAATATGGTAATCCTCCAAAGCCAACCAGGGATAGAGCCTTGCTTCTAGTCAAGCATCCATAGCCCCGAAAGGTTATCTTCGTAATTACCCCCAAACATAGCTCTACTACCAGCCAAGCATCTATAGCCCTGGTAGAGATATTTTGATAGCCTAAAGAGTTTATTTTTATATATATATAGATATTGCAATGGTAGCTCATTTTTCTCTTTTGATATTTCAATGATAGCTCATTTTCAACTTGTAAGCAATGAAGCCTGCTATTAGGTTGGGAATTACAGTGGTAGTGAAGGTTACCTTTTAATTTTTCATTCAATGCAAATCCCTTCATCAATTCACCATTTCCTAAAAACTCATTTAATAATTCCCTATTGGTGCATATTTTCGACTAAATTTTACCACTTTATGACAAATCCTAGCTAACCACAACTTGCTATGTGTTAGAAAATATGCATAAATTAAAATTTAGCAACGAACAATTTAATCACCAAATTTAAATCTAAATTTAGAAACATTAGTCACCACCCTTCTGATTAAATTTTATGGCAACTGCTAAATAATTGGCTAGCACTTCTGATTTGACAGCGCTGCACCACATTAATGAATTAGGAATGTCATGATGACATTGAAACATGATCACATTATTCTACATTAAATTCATATGCCTCAAATCACACGTATTACTTCTTTCAAATTACCTGGGTGATGACGTGTGTTGCCTTATTGGCTCCATTTTCATTTCTACTTCACACACATAAGCACCTCCATAATCAATATGACTTTAAAAAATACCTGAAATTACCACTATTAACTTCAAAATATTCAACTTTCTTGATTCACAATCTTCGTACTAATCAAATTTGAAGCAATTTATCACCAATTATGGGTATGTGCAGGATCATGATGGGCGAAAAAGTGGCATTATGATGGGTATGTGGCTGACGAATTTTTTTTAACAAAAAATTGATGAAACGAAAATGGTTTTTAAAGGATGTTCTCAGCTTTCCACCAATATAAATTATTCTTTACTTTGAACTTAATAAGTAATTATTATTCATTTTTTATTCGAATTACAAATAAAGTCCTAATTGATAAGATGATTGAAAAACATCTATAGCTTTCAAATGGTATCACATTTTTTGAATCCAAAACATGTGTCACATCGGAACATGAGTCCTCTACTTATATCTAAAATCATAATTAATTATTCACTTGGAAAAAAATTACAAAAAAATATGTGTCACATCGGAACATGAGTCCTCTACTTATATCTAAAATCTTATAAAAAAATATTATCATTTTATTGTGGTTAGGGTGGTCAGACAGACACCTACTTTTTTTTCCCCTGAAATTTAAGTACTACTACATTGAAATTTCAAATTTTCACCAAATAGATTTTTTTTTTAAACAAACCTAGTATTTTAGAAACTACATTCAATTTTCTACAAATTCAATTTTTACATATTTTTGAAATAATAAAGATAACTTATTCATTTTTTTACGTCAAGTTGCCTAACTCTGATTTTTCTGAATTTTTTACCACTTAAGGGCATGTTTTTTCCATGATGATCCTGCACATACCCTTATGTGCAAAGAATTGATTTGCTTTAACATTCCGCTCTGAAGATAATTATCTAGTTTTCACCTTGCTTATGGTTTCCAAGACTTTACTCAAGGAAACTATGTACCACAACTTCCTCACAACTTTCTATAAATTTTGCACTTCTCAAATTCTTCACATCTTTACTTAGCTTTCTTGTTATTTTACATTTATTGCTTTGCTAATTCTTGCTTGCTTCTAGGTTATGGATACTCCAATATGCTTGACTTGCTCTCGCTGCCAAAAAAAATTCTTAGGAAGTATCACATTGCAAAGACTTGAAAAGGTCTTCTTCATTTAGACTTCCAATTTCACTCAACCAGATTTGTGCTTAGTTCTTGGGGAAAAGTATTTAAAATCTAGCCACTGCTTCTATTTCAATTCCGATGTGGCTTCTCATTTTGTAGCATTACTTCTAGATATTGGGCTTCCTTTTGAAGATGTTCATTCGACTGCCAATATGATAGTAAGGCCTAAATATTTGGAGAATTTGGATACTATTTTTTCTATTACACACCTGGCCATTGGAATCCCTTCCATAGATGATATTCCTCAATTCCTAGAACACGAAGAAGTGGTTCCACTCCAGCCTTTCCTCACTGACCTCCATATTTGTGACTTTGAAGCTCACCGGGAACTCGCCTACATAGGGTATTTCACCCTAATAGATGAGGCATCTCATTTCGATGGAATGGCTACTTCAACTCTCTTTTTGATTTTTTTGGTCTTTTGAAGAAAGAATTTAGATACTCCATGTATATACATGATACACACACAAATGCTCACACACACACACACACACACACACACACACACACATATATATATATAGCTTTGTAGTACATCTTAAAGTGTGTATTTATTGTGCATGGTTTTGTCATTTTACATTTCATAGTGCAATTTTACAAATGTTTGAATTAACCCTCGTGTGTAAGATAAGTTAAGAAGAATTTGCTATTATAGAGGCCAAACAAAAAAGAAAAGAAAAAGGAAAGAAAAGCGACAAAAAAAAAAAAACAAACCCTATGAAAACAAAACTAACCCTAACTAACCAAAATTCTAATTTAATAAATAATTAACCCTAACAAAACAACTTATTTTAATTTCAATGACTAATTCCAATTTTTTTTTGGTATGGATTATAGCAGGTTTATCCTTAAATTCATCCAAAGAAATTTCAAAAGTTCTACTGTAACAATGAATTTTGAATTTTTTGCATTTAATAATCATAAATTCAAAGGTGTACTTACCAATAACTTGAATGATATGAACAAAAATGACCTCATTAAAGGTCGATTGCACTCACTTCATCTGATGTAACCATACTCTACCTTCTTTTAGCTCTATTTCATGGTTTGTCTCTTTACTCTATTCATTTCCATGAACGATTGTGTCCATTTCTCGGCTTTCTTCTCCTCCAAAAATTTTTCATGTCTTTCGTCCTATCTTCACTTTCCACTTTGTTAGACAAAGATATACCACAATTTATATTGTTATCAGAGAGAGAAAAAGTAAAAGTTCGATACTTTGTATCTTGCATAAAATCAAGAAACTTTCCTTTTTTCACTTATGAATTTTTAACTTGGAGAAAAATACACATGTCTCCCACTCGATTTTCCCACTCCTTCTCTTCATTTGTGTTTTCCATGTATAAGGAGAATGATGACTCATCAATACCATTTCCTTGTTTCTGATGAGATGTCTCTAAATCTCAGCATTCTTACTTATTTTCTTGCAAAATGTTAGGATTTTCTTTATAATAATTATAGTTGTCAAACTATTTTGATGTACAGGCTAATTTTTTAATATTTCCAATTCCACTAGGGTTGAGCATATTTCTCATTAATGATTCCTTTCTTCTAGCAGTTAGAACTTCTTTTGTTAACATAATCACTTTATATATAGCCAAACTTACCCTAGTTAAGAAAATTTCATAATCAAGTTCACTGTGATCAATTGTATCATAAATTCTACACTCGGTAACTCTACCAAAGATGAATAAACTCAAATGATATAATCTCTAGTTAAATTTTTTCCAAAGTTTCTCAACTTCCATGTTGAAATACCAACTTGCACTAAATTTTTGCTTTACAAGCTTTCTCCTAAAATCGGGAGAAATACAAATTTCAATATATCACCCTCTTTCTAGTGCTAGTTCCTGTTGACGACGATCTTACTTGTAGCAACAAGGTGAGTAAATTCTTCACAAACAAACCATGAAGATCCTATCCTTCTTAAAAGATTTAACAAGAGGCAACCCTAGGGGATTTGTATGCTAGGATAAATATTGGATGAGTTCAATCCCAAGTCTCTGGTAGTCAGGTCTTGATAGTACTAGGTTCACTTTAGGGTATGATGTGATATTGGTGTTAATCTCAAAGGGAATAGTTTGTTTGAAATCCTATGTATTAGACACTGAATTTTCAGTTAGATCACAAAATAACATCATGAAATCAAAAGATTTGAAATAATATAACAATTTTGCTATCACTTAAGTAGATTTAGCTTTAAGCATTCAACAATTTCAAAGGAAATGAAATATTTTCAATAAATTTCCACTCATTCATGTATTTTTTGAAACATTTTCTAGAACTTAAAAATCTATTCTAAAATAAAGCATAAAAAAATACTGAAAATTAAAATTTCTCCCAGTTATTCTCCATGCATGCCCCAAAGAATTAACCAATTCAAAACAAACCACTTTATACTTCACCAGATTTTTTCACAGCTACATATAAAATGGTGCAAGCTTTTAAAGAGAGGGGTTTTAGTTTGGACACTGATTAGGTTCTGCATGCACCCTTAAATGATGTAGCACATAGTCTTGTTTGGCTAAACTAACAAAACTAGCTACAAAGATTGATAGGTAGCTATCAAATTGGCTTTGATATTGATTAATATCTATGTGGATATAAGTTTTTAGACCAGAATGATTCATAAAATAGGAAAAAAGAATAAAAATTAGAGAAGTTTTGGCTCTTTTGACATCCACAAATTCTAAACTTAACTTAAAAAAAGTATCCTCTAGCATTTTATAGAAGGCACAGATTGGATAAGACAAATACATGGGAGGAAATCCAAAGGGATGAACCACATCAAGGCACATGGAATGTAGTGACTGGTAAGAGAATTGCAATTGAAGTCAATGAAGGTCAAATCCAATCACACATTGAAGCACTTCCAGCTTTAATCCTTTTATTATCAGGGTTCCTTCTTGGAACCAAATAAATTTGCTCAAACAAAATTTAGGAACTTCTCATACATTTAGAATGATCAAGTGGAATTTTCATTCCTAGATTCAGGTTCATCCTCGATTTGAAGATTCCAAGAATAATTAACTCCCGAGATGTATACACTTCTTTTCCGCATGGTTAAACTCTAGAGTCCCGATTTCCTAGTATCTGGTGTATCTTCGCAATGAATTATATTCTAGCATGAGATTTTAAAGTGTATTGTTGAACCTAGCAACACCATTAGATCTTTCTTCAAAATTGATTTACCTGACCATCCATACCTAAACTTTGCATCTCCTACAATCAAAAATTTCACTCATTAAATCCCTTTAAAGAAAATATTTATAAACATCTCATGTAAATAAAACCGTCATTCAATTGTTATCATATAAATTTATCATAAATAATGCACTTTCTAGCATATTACAAATCCTTGCATGATTATATTTTATATATATTGGATTATTGGACCATCAAACTCATTATATAACCTTAATATTTTAAAACTTCACTTTACATCGTTACCCAGTACCCGGTACTCGATATTCAGCTTTACCCATGAATTTTCCTTAGGCTTCAGTTTTACCAGAACTTGTATCTTATTGGACCTCAACTATCGAACTGGAACATTTTGCTCACATTTTCATTACCTTTTTCCTTTTTCAAGCATTCTCGGTTTTCGGTATCTGGTACCCAGAACACTACATTACGAAGTACTCTTTTATTAAAGATTTATCTTTGCTTTTCACTTCTGGTGATCTTTTCACTTAGCTAGCTCCTAACATAAGAGCTAGTTTTTTTTTGGGTCCCCAAGTCTTATAGTCTTGGGGTGTGTTGTGAGATGACACAACACATCCCTCCTCTTCTCTCCTTCTCTCTATCTCACTTCTCCCTCCATCTCCCCCTCCCTCCATCCATCCCTCTCTACCTTAATCCCTTAACCCTATACCCTCAACCCTAAACCATTAACCCTCAACCCTAAACCCTTAAACCCTCTATAGACACTAAAAAAATTCCTTGGCCTATGACCTCTAATTCTCCATCATTTCCCCTTTTCATCCTTGATAATTAAATAGTTTTAATTATTTAGTTAATTCATTATTAGCTTTATATTTCCTCTTTTGATTAATTAAATGAATTCTATTTATTTAATTATGTCACTAACATCCCTTTTTACTACAATTAAATAAATCTTATTATTCAATTATTTATCTATCTTTCAACTATAATTAAATAACTATTTTAATTATTTAATTATTCATTAGCCATTTCTATCATTAAATTAAATATTTTTTTATATTTAATTGCCTACTAATTTGTCATATTCTTCCTATTTTTGGATTAAATCTTATCTCTTGACATATCATTTAATTCTAGCCCTTGATTGAATTATCTTATAGTTCAATCCTAACCATTTATTTTGATCATTTTCCCTAATTTTTCCCTAGCCCTATTCCATACTACAACTTTCATTCTTGGCCATTGATTGACACATTTTATTGACATCTAATCTTAACCCTTCATTCAAAATTGTCTTTTCTATAAAATTCCCTTGTTATTGTCATTTTAGCATCTTATGCTAGTCAATCTTATGTTATCTCTAGTTCATATGCAAGTACATTCTACTAGTTTTAGACAAAAATCTTCAATATTTTTCTAGGAATAGTTATAGGCTTATTATTGCACACTCAAATATGAAGGAAATTATCTTATTCAAGCAAAATGGAGAAGGGAAATAGAGAAGAATCAATGATGGCATGAAGAATTTATGGTGATATTGCTTTATCTTTCATTTTTTTATGCTTATTTGTGCTCTATTGTTGGTTAAGGGTTAATTTCTATGCTATTTTACATTAGCCTATATTTTTACCATAGATTACACCCTCAACTCTTAAACCCTCAAACCCTCAACCCTTAACCCCTCAACCCTTAAACACTTAAAACCTCAACCCTCTACCCTATACATTGGAACCTCAACCCTAATCCCTCAATCCTATACCCTCAACCCCTATCCCCCTCTCTCTCTATCTATCTATCTCACCTCTCTCTCCTTCCCTCTCTCCTATGCTCTCTAATTGTCTCTATCTACCCTCTCCCTCTTTCTACATACCTCTCTATCTATCTATCTATCTATCTCTCCCTCTCTCCCTCTCTCTCCCTCCCTCCCTCTATCTATTTCATCTCTCTATCCTTCACTATATCCACCTCCCTCTCTCCTACCCTCTCTAATTGTCTCTATCTCCTCTCTCCCTCTTTATATGTACCTCTCACTCAATCACTCCCTCTCTCTCTATCTCTCCTTAAAAACTTAAATACTCAACCCTAAACCCTCAACCCTTAACCCTAATACCTCAACCCTAATCCCACAACCCTCAACCCTTAAACCCTAAAACCTCAACCCCTATACCCTCAACTATAAACCCTTATCACTCAAACCTTAAACCCCTAATTCCTCAACCCTATACATTGGACCCTCAAACCTAATCCGTCTACCCTCAACCCAATACCCTAAACCTTCAACCCTTAGGTTTTCAACCCACATCTCTCTCTCTCTCTCCTTCCTTTCTCTTCTCTCCTCTCTCACTTCTCCCTCCCTTTCTACCATAATCCCTCAACCCTATACCCTCAACTCTTAAACCCTTAACCCTTAACCCTCTACCCTCTACCCAATACCCTAAACCCTCAACCCTAATCCCTCAAACCTAAACTCTCAACCCTTAAACTCTCTACCCTAAACCATCAACAACCCTTAATCCCTCAACCACCAACCCTTAAACCCTAAATCCTCAAGCCTTAATCCCTCAACTCTAATCCCTCAACCCTCAACCCTTAAACCATAAACCCTCAACCCCTATACCCTCTACCCTATACATTGGACCCTCAACCCTAATCCCTCAACCCTATATCCTCAACCCTCTACCCTCAACCCCATCTCTCCCACTCCCTCGCTCTCCCTCTCTCTCAAGTATCTCCCTCCCACACCCCCCCTCTCTCTCTCTCCCACTCTCTCTCTTACTCCCTCTCTCCCACTCCCTCTCTCTTGCACTCCCTCTCTCCCTATATCTCAAGTATCTCCCTCTCATCCCCCTCATAGGTTCTCAAGTCTCTCCCTCTAGCACCCTACCTAGTTAACTCTCTCTTTCTCTCCCTCTCTCTCTCCCTCTCTCCAAACCTCCCTCTCTCTATCCCTCTCACTGCAACCCCTTCTCTCCTACTCCCTATCTCTTAGGTTTCTCCCTTCCACCCCCTCTCCCTCTCTCAAGTCTCTCTCTCACTACCTCTCTACCTCTCTCTCTCTCTTAAAATTCTCCCTCCCTCTAAATACATACATACATACATATAAGCAGACATACATACATACAAGCATACATTCATAAATACATGTCATACAAGCATACATACATACAAACATACAAATATATATACATAAATTTAATAGACTAGAATTTAACACAAAAAAATGCATAATGTGAGTGCATTATAATGTGCTCATATTATGTCCTACTTAGGCAACTCTTGGGCACAAACGTAAAAAAAATCAAAACTATGAAATAGCGTGAGTGCATTATGACACACTTGTGTTATTTCTTGCTTTGGGAATCCTCAATCCTTAGGCTTGGTATTTTATTTGGAATACCAACCCAAAGGCTTGTAGTTCCTTCCCAGTGTCCAAAGACATGATTTTGCAAATACTACAATATTGCACATAATCACATTCATGCTAAGAATCAAATTTGCATGTGTTTCAAGGTCAAACAAATCAAACACCTGGGTAATGTTAGGCTCTCTCTTATTTATCTAATGATGTAATTATTTTGCATTTTGACAAAATTAAGTCTTCGATATTTAGTTTTTTGGCTTGTGCATTTGTTTTTTGGCAAAAACCATTATTTGGTATTTTTTTCTTTATAAAATAGTTTAGCAAAATTTCAAATAAATTACATTTTTAGAAACTAGAATCCATTTTACACATATTAAAAAGAACTTATTTTCAATTAGTTTTCCAAATTTATAAGGGTAACACAATAAAAAAAAAAATCAAGAAGTGTCCACTTTGAAAATTAGTAAAAAATCAAATATTCATTAAAAATTTATGAAAATTTTATCAAAAAAATCAAGCACAAACTACATGCTATTAGCCAATTTCTCACTGAAGCAATTTTGAAAATACCTAAAAAGAGTTAACATTTTGAGGGAGCCAAAAAAGTCACTATGTTATGTCTTTTTGACAAAAAACAACACCAATTTTTGTGGCTCCCTCTTTTGAACCCCTTAATATCTACCATTTTCAAAAAAAAAAATAGTAGTTTAGAAAGTAGACTCGAAGCACTACAATCCTTGTTTTTGTTGCATCTAAATTTTTTTAGTGTAGCTATCCTCAATTTCACATCTAAGGTCAGTATTTCCCAATTTCAAAAAAAAGTGGCCACTTAAGACCCCTTTTTGGCCCCACATATTTTTGCACTTACCTAGGAAAACCATGTTAAAGAATATCATGTTGCTACCATAGATGAAATATGGTTGCATATAATATTGTACCACCATGAATGGCAATGAGAAAAATATGGAGCTACAAATGCCACATAGTGAGGAGCAACACAAGAGGGGAGAGTTTATCATTTAGATTGAATAGGTGCATCAATACATGGAGGAGTGATAGCACTACAATCAAGAAGTTGTATTTTATTTCTCAAGGCTTGGGATTCATTGCTGGAATGACCATACACTCAATGATATGAACAAAATAGTGATTTTTAAGTTTATAAAATTTCTTACATGTTGGAGGAGGAAGAGTAATCAAGTGGGCTTTGAGAAGCCTCAAATTATTTTACTGCTTACATAGAGGATAATTATTAGGAGATGTAATCATTTCTTTTATGAAAAAAAAATCTTTCTTATAACAAAATGTTATCAATATAGTATATGAGGGAGGATGAGCTATATATGAAGGAGAAGGTTGGAAACCTAAACCTCTTTTATCAAGGTATGGTGTAGACTTCATATGATCCTTAACTCCATGTACCATGTTTTCCTTATATCCAAATTTAGAAAGAATTTTATATCCAAAACCATAATGTTCTTTCAACTCAAATAGAGGAGGAGAATTATTTTTAAATGGTTATGAGAAAAATTGATTTTTTGTAAGAATCCAAATACTTTTGAGGTGTTGAAGTTTTAGGATTAAGAGGATCTTTATTAGATATTTCTAACACACAAGGGATGGAAGCTAAAGAGCCTTAGCACCATCATGGGATGATGTTTTTGGATTTATTGATCTAGAAGGAGTAGACGATTTAGAAAATGAAATAAAAGACTCCTTAGGTTTAGATTGTGAGATATTTTACTCTACCACAAAGGAGGGTGTAAAATCTAATGAAACCCAATTGCCACAAAAACATTTACTTGAAGATAAAGCATTATTTTTATCATTATTTGTAGTTTGAAAAGAGGAATGACAAGATTATATTGAAGTTATAAAAAAAAAATCCTTTAATGCTTTAGGATTTGATGATGAGATTTTACACTCCCCAATGAATTAGCTATAAAATCTAATCAGCCCCAATCATCACCAAAGAGAAAATTCATAGTGTCATTATCATTGGATGGTAATGGTTCAACTTTTGAAGATGGAATAAAAGTACGAAGATATTTGGAATTTTTTTTGATAAGGTAACCTGCATTTATAGGGTGCAGTTCCCTTTACTCAATGAGCCCTAGGGGCCAAAAAGAGATAAAGTCCAAAGTTACATCAAAAGACTAGTAATAGTAGGAAAAAAAGAAATAAGAACAACAAATCAACAATAAAAAGGAAACCAACAACCCAAAACATAGACCCACACATTACATAGTAATCCCATCCCACTTCTCAAAGAGAAGATTTAGTACATCATCACCCACCCAATTAGGTCCCTCTCTCACTTTTTCTGTCTCCACCTCTTCCTTGAGAACCTTCGAGAGAGTGGTAGAAGACTTGTGAATGATCTTAATGGTGAATCATGTCAATTGAGTGAACTTATGTTCTATTTTTTCCACCCATTCCTACAACTTGTTGAAATCCTCCATCATGACATTTTTCCTCTTAATAGTTCTTCCTCACTAGCCATCGGGTCCGAGGACTGGGTGATAGAGTTTGCATTGATCATTTTGTTCATATTTGAGAAGTGGTTTGGTCCTTCAAAAAATTCCTTTGTTTCCTTGATAGTGTCCTTATTGCACTCCTCTTTTCCGCTAGTCTACCCCTCTTTTCCACCAATCTCCTCTGAGCTGCAGGATATCTCATCCACCATCTTGTTTTTAGCTAGCCTATGGGACCTCTTGATGCTAGTTTTCTCCATCTAAAAATCCATAATGGCCAACACAATGATATCCCCTTTAGAATCATAGTCCTTAGTGATATTTCCCTTGTTGTTAGAAGTTGGCATCTCCACTTGGCACATAGTCTCCTTCTTACCTTTAGTCTTTGCCAAAGTTTTGTTGTCCTTCTTGGTAGGGGAATTTTTTAACTCACACAACCCTATAGTTGCCTTAGACTAGGCATTTTCTAGTCTACCTTTCTTCTTTTTTGTAGGGGTTTTGGTCTAGGAGCATTTTTGGGTTGGATTTCCACAGGGGGTTTTCCTCTTGGGATTAATAGAGACAACGGTGGAGGGTTTATCATGGGAGTGGTCAAGCAATTCTAGCTCTTCAACACAAAAAAAAGAAATGGGTTTGGGAGAAAAAAGGGCCAAATGGAAATAGAGCCAGAGAATTAGGCCCTAGTATAAAGGAAGTGGAGGTGGCTTATCCATGTTTTGGGTAGTAGCTTCAAGGGTTTCTTTTATTGAGATTTCCAAGGAAGTTAGCAGGAAAAAAATAAAACTTAAGAGCATTTTGTGCCTAAGGTGATTGACTAACAACAAATGATAAAAGTAAAATATCTTAAATCTTCCATCAAGAGTAACATAATTTATGAGAAAAATACAAACTTGATCCCATAGTTTAGGAAGTACCTCCCTTTCAAAACCCACTTGCTTCTTGATTGAATTATCATTCTCTCTAAAGAAGGAATTAAGGCTCTCTAATTCCTAGAATTTGGAGTGCTTCTTAAGTTTCTTACCAATGCAAGAAAGACCTGTTTCCTTGCCAATAACATCTTCATTAACTTTAAATGAAATTCCTCCCACAATAACTCTCCTGTTATTCCAAGAGGTAGCAAATTGAGCTGACAACTTCTCATCATGACCCACTAGACACTCCATAAGAGGTGCTAAACCACCCTCAATGCATATATGCCAGACAATAGGGTTCCTATGAAATTTATCACAAGATTCAGGCTCATTCCTAACTCTATCGCCTCCCATCTCTTCACACTAAATCTAGAAGCTTCTCCAAACCAACATAGTTTGCAAATTTTTGAAATGGAAACTAGTGAACTAACCCACCCCAATATCATCATTCCCAAACCAAGGACGACCATTCCTAATTAAGGAATTTGGTAGATCACACATGTCGGTGGTCATTTCCAAGAGTTTGATCATCATGGGGCCATAATAAGGAATTCTTAAGTACACCATACTTAAGCCAAAATCCTTGATAAATTTTATCGTGATATTATAAGTTGATGGTCTAGAGGTAACTTTGGTCCAACACATACTCCAAGGAAAAATGGTCGTGGGGTCATAATTAAATGTTATGCTCAACTTGTAAATGATTTTTTACATCTAATTTTACCATATAAACCTTGTTATTATATTCATACTTCATCACATGATGAAGAGTAGATGGTACTCCCTTCATGGAATGAATCCATAATCTACTAAGAATAATATTATATGAGAAAGTATTCAACATGACATGGATAAGAGTAGGCAAAGTCATGATTCCTACCTTAATGGGTAGTGTGATTATACCCAACGGTTTCCTATCAACATTATCAAAGCCACAAATAGAAAGAGCATCAAGTTTAATGATATTTTTATCTATGCCAAGTTTATGTAAAATTTCAATGCTACAAACATTAAGACCTGATCTATTATCAATTAGAGTATGGCTAATTATAGTATTATTAACAATGACAGCAATCATAGTATAGCTTCATATTATTTTTGTATTTTAGGAGGTAATTCATGTTGAGGGAATGTGATATCCAAGTTTTTCACCTACATACAATCAAACAATGTTGTTACATCATTCAGTTTGATAGAAGATGGTACATCAATATTTTACAAATCCTCTTGGAGAATACCATGGTATTAGGTGAAGTTTGAATTATGTCCCAAAGAGAGATCTTAGTTGGAGTATTATAAATTTTCTCAAAAAGATAATACTCTTTGCCCATATGTTGAGGAAGACTAGGTGCAAGAGGAAGAATAGGTTGCGGAAATTGAGTTGACAAATAAATGAATGATTTTTATTTCACTTGTTTATTATTTTGAGTGTTATACGTATGAGAAATTACATTATAATATGGTTTTTGCGATAGATTTTGTTGTATATGATTATGTTTAGCAAGTTATCTTGCAAAATTTAAGATGTGACCAAGAGATTTTGGTTGATTTGAAGGAGGTCCAATAATAAGGATGAGTTAGTTTTGTGATTGAGTTTTATGAGGATGATAGGTGATGAGTTGTGGTGTTATTGATTCTATTGCATTTATTAATCTTTGAAATATTGAATTTTTAGGAGTTATAGAGGATGGATAAGGTGAGATGAAGTCATCAAGGGCTTCATCTAACATATAAAAATCATCACTACTAAAAGAATCATCAAATACATGGAAATATTATAGAAAGAGATACGACATGTTTGGATAACCTTACTTTCTCCAATAGATTAAAGATATAATCCAGGTCTTTTTTGAAGTTAATTGATAAAATGTCAATAAAAATGTGTAATTGTGTATTTTTTAGTTCTTTAAGGTGAATTTTACCCAATACACAAGATTATTCCTATTATAGGATAAGATTTCAAAAATATACTTTAGGCTTGAGCAATGAACACAAAGGTGACATTGCCACAAAAAATGAGTTGAAAAAGGTAGGTCAATGGGGAATTCACCCTTGACCAAAAAATAAATGTTTTGAATTTATAAAAGTTTTGATAGATGTTATAATATGTATAGATTTGAGACTATGCCAGTCCAAGTTTGATACTCCACAAGAATTTTGAATTTTGAATTTTTTATAATTTTGTTTATGAAATGCATCCTTATGTAATGAATTAGGGTTTCCAATTACTCAAAGTTGCTATTATTTTCAAACCAATTCATACAATACTTTGTAAAAGGATCAAATTTAAATAATAAATCTAATACATTACTAAAAATTAATGAGACAATATTTCAAATTTGTTGCAAAAGACAAATAAATAACATCTTTTTCAACATGAACACTCTTTTTTTGTAAATTTAAAGTAATTCAAATCTTTTTTTTTGAATGAAAACTCATATCTAAGGATATTTAATAGAAATAAAAATATTAAATAAATGTAGAATGTGTTTGGTTCACCAAAATTTGATGTGATAAAGGACTAAATTACACCTTTCCACTTACCTTACATTAGGAGGACACAAAATTATCATATAAGACCTCTTAGCTACTTTCCTCAAGGAAGAGCCAAAATGGTTGACCAAGGTTTTGGTCCTCTTTTTGTTTTTGTGGTTAATTTATTGATTAGGAATTGAATTGATTTGAATATGCAAACTAGGTCAACTATGCAATTACAACAAACTAACATAATTTCAGAAAAGTAAAAAATTGAAACATTGAAACGGATGATAGAAAAGAAGAGTAGAGATATAGAGGAACCCATCATATAAATTTGAGTTGAACTTGATTGGTCAAGGGTGAAGTTTACCTATATTGAGAAGTTTTATTTTCTAGATTATCTAAATAGGTATTAGTAGGTTATAGTCTATAGGCGTTCACTTTTCACGCTCAACTTCGAAAATTCATCTATTAATGAATAATTCGTCTTGCTCTAATTTGATTAATGAGTATACTTGAATGTTTGATCTTGATGTTAAGCCTTCAATATTCTTCAAATCCCCTTTATATTTACCACTTGCAAGCATAAAAGGAGAGAGAGGGTTGTGTCATATAGGTGCTTTCTTAATTCAAACCCCATTTTGGTGTTTTGACCTCCACAACAACTGTCATGATGTTGGATAAGGACTACTTATCCTAGGTTGGGTAGAGAAAAATGGATAAAACAAATGATAAAACACAAGTGCTACAACTTACCACTTAGATTTTCTTTCCTTGATGGATCGAATTCATGTCACACATCACATGAAAGGATATTTGGATGCTTGATTGAAGGTACTACGAGTGTTAGTACTCACAAAATAATGAACATGAGAAATAAAACAATATTACATTATGAATTGCTAATTAAATTATTGATTGATGAAAAGTGTTGCTAATTCTACTCTTAACTTCTCTTGATTGCTTTTTAATATGCTAAATTGATCCAAATTTCATTAGGTGTTCAAATGGTGAAAAGGGCTTATATTTATATGCATTTATTTATTTCTCACAAAATTAATTATAAAAGGCTGACAAGTGAATTTGAATTTGCAAACATAAATTTTTTGACAATAAAATATTAAAAATTAGGCCAAATAGACTATTTAAGGGTGAATTTTCCCTAGAACAAGACTATTTTTAAACTTGAGTTGTCGTTAAATAAATAATTAATTTTAATTCCAAATTTTATTCTAATTTTCTAAAAAAAATAATAAAATGGGAAAAAAATTAGCACAATTAGGTCCAAGCACATAAGTGGATCCAAACATCATGTGAAGTTGTTAGGGTAAAAAATTTATGGCACTACATTATCAAAATTGGGAAAAAATAAATCCATGAACTAAAGTTTTAAGCTATAAACACACCCAAAAAATTGAAGAAAAAAAAAAACTATATATAGAGTGACATCCCATTTAACTTCATTCTTCAACACTTTATCATCAACTAAATTAAAGTGTCAATTTTTAAAAATGCTATATTCAAATAATTTTTTATTTTTCAAAATAAATACAAACATAAAATAAAATAAAAAATAAACATTTTATTATTTTACATCATTTCAAAATTCAAAACATATATGCCACTTTTTAGTGATTCAAGCCAGAAAGACAGATTAGTGTTGGTTGTTTTCTTTATAAAAGTGTGACACACAACTTTATACTTTTACCCTCCAAGCTATAAGGGAGGGAATAAAATGTCAATATTTTAGGTTGTAGGAACTAACATACTACAATACTTGGGGCCAATGGATTGCTCCTCGCATCACTCCATGCATACTTATAAAAAATGGGTTAGTTGGGATGATGATGTTTCCTTTGCTTGGCCCTAGTTACCTATTGACAAGTACAAATCTATGGATGACAAGTTCCAATGCCCTCAGGATAATACCTTTACACCTTAGAGGGACTAGGGTATCTTAGAAACACCCAAGGTGAGCAATATACATCATGATCAAAACCCTCAAGATTGTCATTTTGGTAACCCTAATCATCTTTTTTTAGATAGCACCCATAGGGTGGTTGATTTATAGAATGATAACCCTCATCGTTTTGGTGGTTCACACAAGGAAGTTGATCCTAAGAATGATGGCTCTCATTCTATGGTGAGTTTCCAAAATATTCATGATGCTAGCCATCAAGGTTCCAACCCTTCTAGGAAGCACAACTAGAGGGCTTTTCAGAATCTTCGTGATGTTGGTTATCAGGGTTCCAACCCTTCTAGGTAGCATGACTAGAAAGCACAATATTCTTCTTATGTTCAAGAAAAATTTCCCTCTTCACATGGTCATCTCTCCTCTGGATACCCCCATTACAAAGATAAAGAAAACATGGGTTTTCACCCATCTCATTATGGGGATTTGAGGAGCTCAAAATTTCAAGGAGGAAAGGAGAAAAGAAACCCTAACCCTTCTTATTTTAGGGCTTCAAGGAACTTTAAACCTCAAGGGTTTGAAATAGACAATAGTTCTTGGTGGCAGAGGAATACCTTCCCAACTAATCATTGGGTGAATTATTAGGAAAAGTCTTAAAAACCCAAATCTACCTTCCTAAATGAGTCCTTGTCTAGTGATAAACCAAAATAAAGATTGGTCCCAACAATACCACTATACCTTGAAGCTCAATATGTAGATTGTGAACAAAAATGTCCTTTTTGTTCAAATCTAGGGTGATAATCGACCACTCTCAAAAATATGCTCTTGGATTAAAGATAATTGGTATGAGTTTTTTGACTTAATTGTGGTTTAGACTTCTTCATTCTTCATTTTATTTAAGAATACAACTATTAAAAGTAGATTGCTTCATTTTTGGTGTGGAAACACTCTCTTGGGAATTTTTGACTGAAGGGCTAATATGTCATTAGACACCCTCAATATGTCTCCCCTCTCGATTTGTTTCTCCATGCCATTTATGTTGGAAGAATGAAAAAGGATGAACATCTTTGTAGTTTTGTGTTGTCATTGATGTCACCATGTTGTGATTGCAAGTCTAAGCCAATGCTTGATCCAATATTTTGGTTTGGTATCTGAACTAGTTTTCAAGCTACACCCTCTAGTATTCTAGTTTGCAATCCTCAACAGTTGACAGTTGTTGCTTACGGTTTTGGGAGATTGTTTATGGTTACTGAAGGCATGTACATTTATAATTTCTCATGCTCTTGTGCTTGTACGACATATTGGAATTATTATGTTGATTGCTTTTGCAATGAAGTCTATCTCTAGCTGACTTCTTGGATTAGTGGTGATATGTTGAATTAATTTTGTTATATGGATATATGTGTGACCTATCTTAGGTCTATGCCAACATGATGTAGCATATTAAGCATTTGAATTTCCATTTGGGAGTATTTTTGTGAATGATTGAAGCCGACAGGTTGGTATTATTGGTAAGCAAGGAAATGCATCTAATAAGGCTGACCTATTTGATGCTTGTGGATAGATTAAGTATATATATTGGATAGTTTTTGAAGACTAAAGGAATAATGAATGTGTAATAAATGAAGAAATAGTGAATGTGAAACTGAAGAAGAGTGAAAATGATGAAGTGTGTTAAGTCAGTCTATTGAGCATCACCATAACTACATCAACACTTGTTAGGTGCACTATTTTCAATTTATTTTTTCTACGAAGCCCAATTTTGTTTTGTGGATCTTTTGTAGGCAATGATCCTCCCTTGTAAGTAGTGAGATTCTGTATCTGGATAGTGAGTCCTATTCAGGCAATGAGCCCTTGGTACTGAAACTTATACTTTTAGTTTTGAAACTAATTTATATTGTGAGTTAATTGTCACTTTGGTTTTTCCCTTATTGGGTTTTCCATATAAAAATTTGGCTTTCATTGTGCTATTTTTACTTTATGTTATTTGTGTTTCATGTTCATACTTAATAACAAAATAGTGTGGCTATGGAATTGATAAGAGTTGAAGTTTTAAGTTTGAATTTTGTGACAACTAATTCACCCCCCTCTTAGTTGTCCTTTGCCTTTTAACAATTGGTATTAGAGCTTTGGTTCGTTGGTGTAGATCTTGAAGGTTGATCAAATGGATGATAAAGAAGAACTCTAGACTGCACTTGAGGATCTTGAAAATTTTGAAAATGAAAATAGAGATCTAAAAGAAAATATAGACGAGGCTAATGAATGTGTTCAAAAGTTGAAAGAATAATTAAAGAAATTCAAGGAAAGACACAGATAAGTCAGTGAGTAGCTGAAACAAGAAATAATTGGACTGAAAGTGCTTGCAGAAGAAAAGAAGAGAATTGAAGAATTTCTAAATACAATGGTACAAAATAAGTCTGATGAGTGCTCTAAACTTGAACAAGAGGTAATAAACTTGAGAGTAGAACTGGAGAAGGAAAAAATCTATGAGAATAATTTCAGATCTAGTTTTGATAAGCTTGGAGAACTACTTGTAGGAAAAAAAACAAGAAAATACAAAGGTGGCTTGGGAAATGATGCAGGTGAAATTTCTAAGGACAATCAAAATATTCAAGACAAAGGGAAGCAAAAAATAAATTTTGCAAGGAGATAGCCTGTGAGATAGCCTAATGCACAAATGTATCCTTCTTTCAATGGAATTTGTTTTTCCTATATTAAATATGGTCACAAGGAAACAAAATGTACCTGAGTAGGATGAATCAATTTCGTGGATAATGTTTTTCATGCAAGAAGGTTGGACATAAAGCTACTAAACACAAATCTTAGGTGAGAATGACCAGTCAGGTGATGAACATAGTAAAATGGAGGCAAGATGAATCAATCTTTTAATGGATATTGCTATGCTTGTAACAAACATGGACACAAAGCAAATCAATGTAGATAGAAAGGTGATGGAGGCCAGACTAATAAAAAAAGTGAGGTTAGACATATCTCAAAGGTTTGCAGAAGTAAGAAGGGAAAGCAGTCTACTCTGGTAGAAAAGAATGATCTAGCAAAGAAGATGAACAAAGAAGAGATGAAGCAAGAGATGAATAAGATATGGAAGAAGAAAGAATAAGAACCTAAAACTACTCATGTGTCTATACCATCATTCGGTATGGACAATTCCTCAGGGAATTAGACCTGGCATGGTCTTAGGGGGAGCATTATCATAAAATTATAAAAACCCCCAAATGAATGGTGTATTAGAGGCTAGCATGAGGATGTAATGTGAAGAATGAATAATTAGAGGTTTTGGAAAAGGAACCAGAAGAAAACATGTTGTCATATTGATTTGCAGACCGAATTAACATTTTCTGTGTTGAGAAGAATGTTTTTAGCAACCTTTTGATGTCTGCTACATTTAATGTATTTTAGGGAAAATCGATGGCGTATAAGATAAAATTTGTAAGATTTTTTATTAGTCGAGCATTTGAAGAGGTTAGAAAGTTCCTTGGAGAGAACTCGAAGTGATCTGAAGCATTTCTGAAGAAATTTGAAGAAACTATTATGAATACACAGGAATTATTTCGTAGTCTGTGAAAGCAAAAGAGAAGAAGTCTCAACTGAATATTAACAAATTAAGCATGGAAATGGATAGAGGATAGAGTAGTGACATTCTGCTGAAGCTAAAAGGATTTGAATTGGAAGAATTTGATCATAGGAAGATTAAAGAAATGGAACTAGGGTCGAAGGAAAACAAATTATTGAGAATAAAAACCCTAGGTATGGATTTATGGGGATAATTTCCTTGGTTTGCTGATAAAGAGTTCATTTTGTTCTTGTTGAATCAATTCAAGAATGGAAGCATTGTGTTGGAAAAACCCTACCTAATCATGAAGGAATCAATTCAAGTGATTACTTGCTTATGTAGTATTGAGGATTTTCCTGGAAAGAAAACCATAAAATACAAAGATGTGGAGGAACTTACTAGCATTGATAAGGACCCTCAAGCCCTATTGATAAAAACACTTGCAGATTCTATTGTAAGGTGTGTTGTGTATAGTGTTTCTTATAAAATCTATTTCAAAAATTGTGAAGGCACAACATTGGCTATTGTTGTCTATATTGCACATATGATGGTTAAGGAAAATAAGAAGTTTGATTTGTTTATCTTTTTACTTGAAAATCTATATGAGAATGCCTGAATGTCAGTGGTTGATGGTTATCCCTTTCAGTTTGGATCTTTGCTTGTGTGCTTGGTCTTTCACTTTTTGAACTCCCTACCAGGAAGAGAAAATGTTGTGTGGGAATCCAGTATTCCTCTTGGGAAACAAGTCTATAAATACTTGGAATTTTTGGAAGATAATGTAAGTGTGTGCAAATCATATTTCACATCCTTTAGAACAAATCTATGCTCTGGTATGTTAGCACCAAGTTATTTTGAAGTAGATTTTGTTATCAAATTTTCACACAACTCAAATTGACAAAGCTAGTTATACAAGTTCATTTAAGGTGAATAATTTTAGTTTGTTTCTGTAGATGTTTTAACCATTGCAAACATTTGATTTATTTAGTTTTAAGAGATGCAATGTGTTTTCAGTTGCTTTATATGATTTGTAGCATTAAGTATTGCATAAGAAATAAAATAAGTGCTTTCATTTTGTCATTCATTCACATTGTTCAATACATTGTTTGCAAGAAAAGAAAGTACAAAATTGAACAAGTATTTCACAAATGATTTTTTGTATTCATTGGAGTAAAAAGGAGAATCAAGTGTCCAACTCAAGCCATGGGAGTAGCTAGAACAATGAATCATAAAGAATATCCTATGCTCCTGAAGATTAAAAGACGAAGAAAGAGCATGTAAGAAAGAACATAATCGTCATTTCCTTATTGTGCCTTTGAGTTGACTACAGTGTTCAACTCTCCTTTTTGCTTCCCTGCTCCAAGTGAACTTGCAAATGGATGAAATTTGTGTTAGAGCTTAGATTATGAACATTCCTACATGGTCCATCAACAGTAATGTAGGATATTTTCTATGATCCATTGAATCAACTAAGCAAGAATAGGAGGAGTACAAGAGAATACCAAGGAGAAAGCATCATGAGAAACTTCTGAATTTATTATTTTAATCTACATTGTTTATTTATTTTTCACATATAGGAAAATCCATGTTGTTGTTTTTTTTTTTTGTCATAAAGAATGTGGTGTAAAACGGGCTCCCACAAAGGTTGAGACCCGGCATGCTTTCCCTCAACATTCCGTAGAGGGGATTTTCAATAAAGAGACAATTCAATGATGCTTAAAGAAATATGCATATAAAGGAGTGCATCCAAGTGCCATGAAATCTCATGAAAGTGATTGCCTAGGATAGTCAAGTCTAAAAGAACAATGAAATGAAAATCATACGTGATCAATTGCTCAAGAGAATTGCAGTTAAGTACATCATCACATAATGTGATAGTGAACAGGCATACATAATGCCTTGTTTACAAATCAAACAATGATAATTGAAGCAAATGAAGAAGCTTTAGAACATCAACAATAGCTGCTAATATTTCAAAAGCTTCCATGCAATGAGAGCTTTCAAATCATCATGTTGTTGTTTAGGAGATAAAAATGCATGAAGAGAATAGAAGAGAGGTTGACTCCATCAGTAATAGAGTGACGAGTGGTTGCAAGTGAGCTACTAAAAGAAAATAATGAATGCAAAGATGACATGGCTGACTATGGGTGTAAGACATTAAGTGTTTGAACTAATTGTAGAGTGTCAACCAACATCATTCAATGAGGTAATTTGAAAAATGAAATAATTTTTGCTTCAATATTTTTTATGCTACAAGCATAAAAGGAAATCACATTGCATTGATTCATCAAAAGTGAAGCCACACATACATTTTCTGGGCAATCAAAAGTAAAGTTAGGCATTAAAGTAACCTACAAGAATACAATAATGTCTAAATGCAAATGTTGCAAGAAATGAAGTGAATGCATCAATATACAATGTATTTGAAAGTAAGCAAGTGTATGGCAGCCATATTTAAAGGAAAAATGATAAATGACATGGATAGTTTGAGTAAATTTGTTGTCTGATAAGCACCTGAAAAGCTCTGACTAGTGTTTGAGCTTTATTTTGTTTGTGTATTTCAAGCAAACAATGGAAAGAAATTAGTTTGTTCCACTAAAAATATTCTCTGAGTAAAGTAAAGTTGCAATCTGAAAGTAAATAAGCAAGCTACAGTGACATATACACAAGAATGAAATCATGGTTGCTTTTCAAAAAATAGTGAGCGAATGCCAAAATGCATCTATGTGCGAGTAGAGAGAAGTGAATACGTTTTGCCTAGAATGGAAGCAAATGCAGTGGTACCCATCTTGTGTTTCAATAGAAACCCACATAATTATACATTATGAGGTTCCAAAATGTAGAGATAATGAAGTGTTTCAAGCTCATACAAGGATGCAAAAAACCTAGTTGTCCTCTCATGGCCATGGCCTAGGAGAGGTTAACATTCACAAATGTTGATACCCACTTAGGTTTTATGCTTGAAACACAAATACAAAGCAAACTGACAAGGATTTGAGCTCCTATCAGCATTAAATATTTTAGGAAAATAGAGATGATGGAGTCATTGGCCATGGCCATGATGAATGAGTAAACCTAGAAAATGTGGTGACGGATGCTATACATGTTCAATGGAATGTGTGAGAAATAGAAATGTAAGGAAACCCTAAGTTCATGCTCTCATACCCACGACCTTTAAAGGAAATTTCTCTACAAAAATCACAATAACCACTTAGGCTTTGTGTTAAAAATACAAATACAAGGAGAAACAACAAGGGTTCGAGCCCTTAACAATAGAGAAGCTTTAAAGAAATGGTGGAATCAAACCTATAGGCCCACAACCATGAAGGGTTTTGGAAACCCATAAAATGAAAAGCATGTACCTAGAAATGTCTTCATTTAAAAAGTGTTTTTCATTTGGATATTATGGGTTAGTCCCATGAGCTTTCATTCAACATAAAATAAAGATAATACATAGTGGTGGCCATGGCCTATACATGGCCAAATTTAAAACTCGTAGTTTTTCATGTTTTCTGTAAAGAGAAGCTTAAACAAAGCTTCATTTAAGAGGGAAATGTATTCAAAGATGGAGAAATAGAAGCTTTCCTTCAATACTTATGTGGATGAGCTCAACAAAGCCCATGGATCAAGCTTCACATATGTTCAAAGAAATCCTCCATTGGTGGCCACAAAGAATAGCAAAGGGAGTCGATACATAGTAAAGCACAAAATGCATCAATATACAACGACAACCATGGCCTTTAAGACTTTTCTTCTTCATAGAATAGAGTGAAAGTGTATCAAAATTTAGATAAAATGACTTACCAAGCATATTGTAGAGGAGAATCCATAAAGAAGACATAAAAAATGGTGACGAATCAAGCTCAAAGGCTCAAACCCTAGCCTTTCCATAGTGGCACCCTAGCAGAGCTCTTTTCTCTCTAACTTGGCCAATGCAAATAATGAGGAAAATTAGGGCTCGTTGAATGTTGTGATGTTAGGGTTTTCCCTATATTGTCATTCGAATGTGATTTTAATCACATTTATTTTTCAAAACAAATTCCTTAATTAATGTCTTACCTCATGTATTTCTTAGGTCAAATTCCTTAAGCATTTATTTTCTTTGATTTTTAAAGAAAATCAAATCAAAACCATGCATATTTCCCTCTCACTAGGGGAGGCTCTTCAGTGCCTTAGAAAATTTTAATGCCCATAATTTTTTCCTTAGGAGAAATTGAATAATGACTTTAGGCCCTCCAATTTTTTGCCTAAGTCCTTAATTCTATAGGGTTCCCCTTGTATTTTGAATCAATATATGTGTTAGGGGCGTTACAAATTTTTATGATTTTTGGTAGAAAAATAAAGTATGTAGAGAGCTTGTATAATATTTTGCTTTTTTGCAAATATTGATGCAAAAATCAAAACATTTGGAGATAGAGAAGAAAAATCAAAGTAACTGGAGGTGAGATCAATTGTAAAAAAAAAAATGTGATTAGGATTTCTATGAAAAAACTCTCAGGAATGAATCAATATAAGCAGTAGAGGTTTCCTTTCACTTTGTCTTGTCATGTCATTATAGTAATAATTTGGATGATTGTTTGTGATTCAAAGTTGAGAATCCTTCTTTTTTCTTATTATTGTGGGTTGTAGGAAAGAAGTGTAGTTAGTTTAGGTTGCATATTGTATTCAATGGTCTATGAATATTTATCCAAAATACTATTGAGCTAGATGTCTTAAGGTGATTTGTGAGAGCTAATGTTTCAAGAGAGATTGTTCTGAGTTAAGTTCTATCAAAATACTTGAATTTCTAGTTGATCATCATTAGTTGTAGGTTTCATTTTCAGCTTTCTTTCTTCCCTTTTCCTCAAAAAGTTCATAGTTTAGGTGATTAGCTAGAGGGAACCAACCCACTCTAGAGATTCTCTCCCACTAAATTGATTGACCCAATAATCAAAGAGTGTTTCCATGTTGCAACAGGATAGCCAAGCCTAGCTTGAGTAAGGGTGCAATCCTAGTTTCCAACGGTTTTTGGCACACCCGATAGGACTCTAGGGAGTGTTGGATGCTATGGTTGTGTTGCTGATATGTGATTGTCATTGATGTCAACACTATTAGAATTATTGTAGTGAAGGTTGTATATGTCAAGAATATTGACAAAATTGTTAAAGGAAGAGTTATAGGTTACCAGTGGAACAATGAAGATCATGAAGGTGTTTTATTTGTACATTGAAGATCAGTTGTTGTGGACTAAAGGTTTTATTGTTGAGAGTATCTAGTTCATCTACTAGAAGTTTTAGAGGTCTGCATGAAGATTTGATCATGCTATGAATAGTTGTGCTCTGAAAGTGTTTATGTGGTTTATGTCAATATTCCTGATTGAAGTTTATGTGATTCTAGTATTTTTTGTTGTTGTGGATGCTTCTAGTTCATTCTCTATATTTTTTGCACGTCCATGTTGATCAGTGTACTTGTGGTCAAAGATTTTTCTCATGTATGTTTGGGTTTTAATGTTCTTGACCAACATAGTGGTTGTAATGTGTTGTGGATCCTTGGTGACTAAAATTTGAATGTTTGGTGTGCTCGAGGATATTGTTTTGGGTCGCATCATAATATTAGCCAACGGTGTTTGATTTTCATTGCAAATTTATTTGTAAATTTGGGCCGACATTGTAAACTTGTCTTATATTTTTGGCTGAAAAAGTTGTTGATGTAATTCCATGATGTGGATATATAAGAGTGATTGTTTATGCAAAATTGGAGTGTGTATGAAAGGAAGTGAATCCAGAAAAGAGAAAGTGTGTGAATACTAATCTATTCATTTGATTATTGAGCATAGTGGGAAGAAGTTTGAGTGAAGTGTGAAGGAGGTTTTCTGCACTTAACTAGAACTGTAATTAGGCTTTTGTAGAAGTTATTTTCTTAGTTCATACCCTATGGATCTAATCTGAATTACTGTGTATTCCTTGGGAAGTGAGCCCTCTTGTACTTGAGCAGTGAGCTCTAGGCAGTATGCCTGAATGCATGTTCATTCCCATTATTTTTCATTATAATTTAACAAGGTATAATATTGTGGACTAACATCCACCATGGTTTTCCCCTAACAGGGTTTCCACATAAAAAATCTTGGTGTTCTTTGTGTTTTTGATGTGTTGATTGTTTAAGGTTTATTATTCTTTCATCATATCTATGATTAAGTTAAGTTAAGTTGAAAAGTTTAAATATTCTATGACAACTGATTCACCCCCCCCTCTCAGTTGTCTGTCCTTATTTTACCAACAATTGGTATTGAAGCAAGTTCCTCTGAAGAAGTTTAAAAGCTTGAGGTGATCTGAGATGGCATCATACAAGAAGGACAATTTATATTCGATGGAACAAACTACTCACTATGGAAAGCTAGGATAGAGTGTCATTTGAGGTGAATTGGTGAACCTTTTTGGAAGATTACAAAGAATCCATATGTTATTCCTCTGAAAGGTCCTTACACTACTGATGAGATTAAAGAGGCTGAGAATAATGTCAGGGCTATTGAAGCCTTGTTGAGTGCTTTGACAGATTCAGAAATGACAAATGTGTTATGTCTAAAGATAGCTCATGAGATTTGGACAAAGTTGGAAACTTTGTATGAAGGAGATGTACATGTGAAGATGGCTAAGCTATAGAGTTTGAAAGAAAAGTATGAAAACTTGAAGATGGGTGAAGATGAAAATATTTCTTCTTTTATCCAAAGAGTAAATGAACTAGTGATGGGTATTAGATGTGTCAGTGGTACCATGGAAGAGGAATAAATTGTAGCTAAATTGCTTAGATCATTGCCTCCCTCTTACAAAGCAATAGCTCATTATATTGAAGAATTTAGATTAGTGACAAATATGACAAGAGATACACTAATTGGTAAATTTGTTGCCTTTTAGTTAAGTGAATTTGGTGAATCTATTCCCAAGACTGAATCTATATTTAGGGATTCTGTATCCAGAAGAAACAAGAAAATATATGATTCAGGAGAGTGTTCCAGAAAGTCATTCAAGTATGAGGAAGAGATGAAACAACTTGAAGATGAAGAAAGAGAGGTGAAAGAGTTGGAAGCACTGATTGTGAAGAAAGAAGGTAGAGGACAAGGTAAGTATAAAGGAATGTTTCCTATTAAATGTTTCTCTTGCAATAAAATAGGTAATTTTGCATCAAGATGCCCTAAAAGAGTTCCTATATATAAGCCTATCAAATCTAGATTTCAAAAGAAATGTTACTATGCTGAAGGAGTGACTGATGAAGAGTCTGATAAAGAAAATGGAAATGAAGATGAATGGGTGCTCCTTGCTATCAAGGAAAATGGTTCAGTGACTACTGAATCTACTAAAGTTGAGAAAGATCTTGCAGCCCTAATTGAAGAAAAGGATGAGTGGGTTATTGACAGCGGATGCTCACATCACATGATTAGTGACAAAAGAAAATTTGTAAGTCTAGAAAAGTATGACGGTGGTGTTGTAAGATTCAGAGATAACAATGCTTGTGTGATTCATGGCAGAGGATCTATTTGTCATGGTGGTAAGCATAACACTAATGATTTCCTTTATGTTGAAGGCTTGAAGCACAATCTGCTAAGTATTGGACAGATGGTGGACAAGGGTTAGGATCTTCAGTTCAAAGGTGGAAGATGCAGGATACTTGGAAGTTCTAGAAATGTAATTGCTTTAGGTAAAAAGATAAAAGGTAATATTTTTCACTTGAATGTTGCTAGTGAAAGTTGTTTAATTGCTCAAGTAGATGAAAGATAGTTATGGCATAGGAGGCTATGTCATGTAAAATTTGACAACATTGTTAAAGTAAGCTCCACTTAAGTAGTAAGAGATCTACCTAAGCTAGTGAAGCCTACTAACACAATTTGCAAGGAATGTCAGATGGGAAAATAGACTAGAGTTTCTTTTCAGAGCAAACAACATCATTCAAATGGATTACTAGAAATGGTGCATATTGATCTATGTAGTCCCTCCAGAGTCAGAAGTCTTCATGGAGAAAGGTACTTTATGCTACTTATTGAAGATTACTCTAGGATGATATGGGTTGCTTTCTTAACAGAAAAATGTGAAGCATTGGAGAAGTTCAAAAGTTTCAAAGCCATGGTAGAAAATGAGAAAGGTTTGAAAATAAAATGCTTAAGGTCAGACAGAGGTGGTGAGTTCACCTCCAGGGAGTTTAATTCTTTCTGTGAAGAGCATGGAATCAGAAGATAGTTATCTACTCCCCGAACCCCTCAACAGAATGTAGTTGCAAAGAGGAAGAACAAAACAATTATGGATGCTGCTAGAACCATGATGATAGAAGGAAATGTGCCTCACATCTATTGGAGTGAAGTTGTAAGCACTTTTGTGTAAACTTTAAACTGGGTAAATGTCAATGGTAATTTTGGTAAGACTCCTTTTGAACTATGGTTTGGTTATAAGCATACTATTAAATATTTCAAGATCTTTGGAAGAAAATGTTATATTAAGAGAGATGAGGACATAGGAAAGTTTGATGCAAGAAGCGATGAAGGAATCTTTCTAGGTTACTCTACTAAAAGCAAGGCCTACTAGTGCTATAATAGAAGATTGAGAAAAATGGTTGAAAGTGAAAATGTTAGAGTTGATGAGGAATCTGCTAGATCATCCAGATACCCTGGATATGATTCAGATGACTAGGAAGACAACACAAACAAAGGGGAAAATGCTCAGACACAAAATCAACTTCAAATTGTTCCATTTGTTACAGTAAATCAAGAAAGTCAAGAAGGAGAGACAAGTGCAAGTGTAGAAGAAAGAATAGAAGAACTAGAAGTTCAAGAGAATTCTAAAATTCTGAGGTATGTAAAGCTAAATCATTCTGAAAATCAAATTATAGGAAACAAGAATAAAGGTCTGCAAACTAGAAGAAATATTGCAGAAGAGTATTGTCTGATTTCCAAGATTGGGCCTAAAGATGTCAATGAAGCTTGCAATGATGAACACTAGATGGAATCTATGAAGGAAGAACTGATGCAGATTGAAAAGAATGATACATGGATACTTTTTCCCAAACCTAAAGACAAAAACGTGATTGGTACTAAATGGGTATTTTAGAATAAGATGAATGAACAAGGTGAAGTTGTCCAGAATAAAGCAAGACTGGTATGTAAAGGGTATTCACAAATGGAAGGTATTGATTTTGAAGAAACCTTTGCCCTTGTTGCCAGAATTGCAGCTATTAGATTATTTATTTCTTATGCTACATATAAGAACTATAAAGTCTATCAAATGGATGTAAAGTCAACTTTTCTAAATGGTGAGCTAGAAGAAGAGGTATATGTTGAACAACCAGATGGATTTCAACTGACTAACATAGAAGACATGGTTTTCTAATTGAAGAAAGCTCTGTATGGACTCAAGCAAGCCCCCAGAGCATGGTATGCTAGACCAGATAAATACTTGTTAAAGCTTGGATTCAATAAAGGTACTGTTGACAACAACTTGTATTTCAAGTTGGATCATGACAGAGAGTTGATAATTGAGGCCTTTGTTGATGAAATTATTTTTGGAGGAGATGATAATCTATGTATGAAGTTTGTTGATGAAAAGAAGAATGAATTTGAAATGAGTATGATTGGAGAGGATGCTCTTTCTGGGATTGCAAGTTACTAAGTTAGACAAGGGGATTTTCGTATCTTAATCCAAATATGTGAGAGAGCTGCTAAAGAAGTTTGGCATGGAAGAATCAAAGCTAGTTGGTACTCCCATGGTAATCAGATGCAAGTTAACATAGAATGATGATTCTGCTAAGGAAAATCAAACAAGATATAGGTCAATGATTGGTGGATTGCTCTATTTAACTCAAACCAGACTAGACATTATGAATGTTGTATGTATGGTTGCTAGATTTCAAGCTGATCCGAAAGAATCACATGTGACTACTGTAAAGAAAATTTTCAAATACCTAAAAGGAATAGTTGATTTTGGGCTTTGGTATCCTAAGGATGATGATCTTACTTTGAGTGCATATATTGATGTGGATTGGGTAGGAGATGTAGATGATTGGAAGAGTACTAGTGGTGGTTCCTTCTTTTTAGGGAAGAAGTTGGTGTCTTGGTTGAGTAAAAAGTAAAATTCCATTTCTCTATCTATTGCTAAAGCAGAGTATATTGTTGTTGCAAATAACTGTACTCAAGTGATGTGGATGAAAAAGATGTTGAAAGATATCAGAGTAGTATATGATGAGCCTATTTCCATATACTATGAAAACTCAAGTGCAATTAACATATCGAAGAATCTGGTGCTACACTCTAAGACCAAGCATATATCAATCAATTTTCACTTCTTAAGGAGAAAGTGAATGAGAAAGAAGTCAGAATGGAATATGTGTCTACCAAAGAACAAATTGTAGACATTTTCACCAAGCCATTGCCAAGGCATACTTTTGATTATCTTAGAGGGATGCTAGGGGTGATTACCCCTCCTGATATAAACTAAATATGCACTTGCTTGCATCAATCCATGTGCTTCATAGATATTTCCTGATCCGAATTGATGTTTTTGTGGCTGCTACTTAGGGGGAGTAGTCAGATGTGTAGATATGTCGTTCAGAGCTTGTATGTGGGAAGATGATGCTTATCTTTTCCATTGATTTCAAAGGGGGTGAAGAGAAATGTGAAAAATGTTTTTGGGGAGAAGAGCAATTGAGGAGAAGAGTAAGAACTTAAGGGGGAGTAAGTGTAGTTGTGTTCATTGTATTTTTCACATCATGTGTTGCCATCAATGCCAAAGGGGGAGATTGTTGGATGTTGTGGTTGTGTTGTTGATATGTGGTTGTCATTGATGTCAACACTATTAGCATTATTGTAGTGAAGGTTGTATATGTCGAGGATATTGAGAAAATTGTTAAAGGAAGAGTTGCAAGTTGCTAGTGGAACAATGAAGGTCATGAAGGTGTTTTGTTTTGTATGTTGAAGATCAGTTGTTGTGGACTAAGGGGTTTATTGTTGAGAGTATCTAGTTCATCTACCAGAAGTTTCAGAGGTTCGTGTGAAGATTTGATCATGCTATGAATAGTTGTGCCCTGACAGTGTTTCTATGGTTTTTTTCAATATTCCTGATTGAAGTTTATGTGATTCTAGTAATTTTTGTTGCTGTGGATGCTTCTTTGTTAGTTCTTGTTTCTTTTGGATGCTTCTAGATCATTCTCTATCTTTGTTACATGTCTACATTGATCGGTGTGCTCGTGATCAAATATTTTTCTTGTGTATGTTCAGGTTTTTATGTTCCTGGCCGACATAGTGGTTGTAACATGTTGCAGATCCTTAGAGACTAAAATTTGAATGTTTAGCATGCTCAAGGATATTTTTTTGGGTTTCATAATAATATTAGCCAATGTTGTTTGATTCGCATTGCAAATTTATTTGTAAATTTGGGCTGATATTATAAACTTGTCTTATATTTTTGGGCGACGAAGTTGTTGATGTAATTCTATGATGTAGATATATAAGAGTGATTGTTTATATGAAATTGGAGTGTGTATGAAAGGAAGTGAAGCCAAAAAAGAGAGTGTGTGAATACTGATCTATTCATTCAATTGTTGAGTAGAGTGGGAAGAAGTTTGAGTGAAGTGTGATGGAGGTTTTTTGTGCTTAATTGGAACTATAATCAGGCTTGTGTAGAAGCTATTTTCTCAGTTCATATCCTACAGATCTAATCCCAATTACTGTGTATTCCTTGGGCAGTGAGCCCTCTTGTACTTGAGTAGTGAGCTCTAGGAAGTGTGCCTAAATGCATATGCATTCCCAATATTTTTCATTATAATTTTAACAGGGTATAATATTGTGGACTAACATCCACCATGGTTTTCCCCTAACAGGATTTCCACATAAAAAATCTTGGTGTTCTCTATGTTTCTAATGTGTTGATTGTTTATGGTTTATTATACTTTCAGTAGATTTGAGATTAAGTTAAGTTAAAAATTTTAAATATTCTATGACAACTGATTCACCCCCCCTCTCAGTTGTCTGTCCTTGTTTTTCCAACAGGGACTTGTCTTTAGAGTTATTTCTAAGTTAGTAGTTTGTTGTCCAGTATATGCAGCAACATTTTCTGCCTCCAAGAGGTCCAAAAGTATACCTGGTGACTCTTGAATGTTGATTTTATTGTATATTTGTGAAGAAAGATTATGAGAAGAATCCATACAAGGTCAAGTCCAACACCTTTCGAGTATTTACAGCTCTCCCCACCGAGATGAAGAGGCAAAACACCAAGGACTTCTGATTCAGTAAGAAGAGAAAAGTCTACGCCTCTTGAGCTTAGTCCCATTGTCTCAGTAAAGAGGAACGCGAATCCAGTAGCTCATGTACCTCCTATGGCGAGGCAATTTTCTTTTGCTCCATTCAATGGAGGCAACCCATTACTACTGGCTAGGCATGATGACATTCGAATTGGCTTACTCAAGGGGCTGCCATACTTCATGGGAGAGGACCAAACTTCCCCAGTTGAACATATAATAGATGTGGAAATGTTGTGTTCAGTGCACAACATAATATAAGAGAACATAGCCATAAGATTGTTGGCTTCCTCATTGAATGGAAAATCCATTCAATGGTTTTGGGGGCTCCCAACTAACTCCATTACAACTTGGGACTAGCTTGGTGATGGTCTCCACTGGCAGTTCATGGAAAAATCAAACCACTTGTCATTGCTTGAATAGTTGAGCACTATCAAGTGTGCTCCACATGAGCATATGGTTGACTTCAATTTCAGGTTTTAAAGAACCTAGGATAGGATACCTCAAATTGTCAAACCCATGCCTGAACATGCCTTTCCATTTTTCTTGAAAGTCTTGAATGTTGAAAAATTAGTTATGATATAGTCTATGGGGGGTTTTACTTTTCCAAATTCCTATGAAATTTCCATAAGGGCTAAAAATTGCCTAATCCAAGAAGGGAAAATTGCACCTAGACCACCCACTCCTATTTTTCCCAAGATCTATCCACCCGTTCCACCTACCCCAACTATAGGTTATAGGGATGCTACCCAAGAAAGTGTCATTACTGATCAAAATAAAGAAATCCAAGAGTTAAAAAGCATGCTACAAAAATTTGGTAAGACCTTTAGTAATGAGTTTTTGAGCCTCAAAAAATAAATTGGCCAAAAATAGGCCTTATCAAGCTTCCTATCAGCCAAACTAGCAAAGTAGGCCATTATTTCAAATTTATTTCCAAGGACAGAAAAGAGGTTTTAACCCCAAGCCTTTCCAACCTTACAATCCAAATGTTGCTAGCCCATCAAGGGATCTTTTTCCACAAAATAATCTATCCCAAGAGCACAAGTGGTGTTACCCGTGCAATCAACTACACAATTAGGTTGCTTGCATGAGTGGATTATAAAATTAGGCCCTCATGGTACAAAACTAGTGTGCTGCCCCAGAATGTTTTCCAAATGAAGATGCAAAACAACCAAGAAATTCTAAAATTTCTTTAGTGAACTGGAAAAGTGTAGAATATTACAAGGTCAATCATATCCAAAGCTAGAACCAGCAAGGTCCATTCATTGTTGCGAACACAAGGTCAAAACAGGGAGCAGTTGAAGTTGAACAACAAGCTGTAAGCTCACAACAAGCTGGAAATTCACAACAACAAGTTGTGAGAGATCAAATTTATGTTGTTCTATCTTAGAATGTTCCTATAGCTCAACTGAAGGTGCATATTCTAAAGAGAGAACAACAAAACGTAAATAACAACACTATTAATTCTTCAAGACAAAAATATAAATCTAATCTCTTTCAATGTAGTTGAGCATTTGAAAAAAGCTACAGTCAGCTTATCCATTATGGATGCATTACACATCCCAGGGTAGAAAGATTTGTTACAAAATGCACTATCTGAAATTTCTCCTGAAGAGTTTGTCAATGCAGAAAAATGAAGAACTATATTTGCTAATAGTCTAGAGATTTAAGAGGACCAGCAAAATCAAGTTAAACCCCCACCTTTCTATCTCATTATGATTATAGGTGACAAACTCATCCATAATTGTATGATAGATTATGAAGCTAGCAACTCCGTCATGCCAAAAAGCTTAGAAGATAAGTTAGGACTGGTTTACAAACCTATGCTGAAAGGTGTTGTGCAATTGGACAAATCTAGTGTCCAAATAGTAGGTATTATAAAAAAATTGCCCCTTACACTGCACACTTGCCCAAATTTCTCTATTTCCCAAGACATACATGTAATAGAGTTGCCTCCCCATTTTTCACTCTCTTTCAAGGGATTTTATAACCAAATTAAGAGGTTTCCTATTAGCATATTGGTCTCACATGTTCTTTAGAACCCGATATGGCACTAAGGTAACAATCATGTATTAACCATTGGCAAGAGACCATATTGAACCATATGTTCCTATTCTAGTAAATGCTAACCTATACACCATGGATGGGCTAGAGAATCAAGTCATGACCTCAAGACCAAATGTACCCAATAAGGAGGGAAACCTTGATGAGTTGGTAGCCCAAGATCACAGCCTTGACCCTTTTAGCCACATCAAGGAGGAAAGGTTAGATGTTTATGTAATCCATGAACCCAATGTTGAGGTCCCTAATTTGGTCAGCCTTTGAATAGTGAGGCAAATTTTTTGAAGGAAAAGGAGGTGATTAAAGAGTGGAAGGACTTGCTCTTCAATGATCAAGTTTTAGATCGGGAAGAAGGTCTTAGAGAGGATGAGAAATCTATCCAAGAATGGATGGAGGTAATTTTTGAAAATGTGACTTTAGATAAAGAAGAAAGTCCCACAGAATATGGAAAGGTTGATCATGAATGGTTGGAGATGCAAGTTAATGATCAAGCCTTGGATCAGGGGGAGGTCTATGATGAAGAATTTCTCATCGAAGTGAGTAGAGCTATTGAAAATTATTTTGCGAGAGAAGATCGTATGGCTAAAGAAAATTTGTTGCTAGAGGATTTTGATTTCTCTATTGAAAATTGTGAAGATACAACCATTGTTGAGCCCCAGCTTCCAACTGAATGGATAGAAGGGTTACCTAACTTTGATGTTGAAGTTAAAAAGAGTATGGCCATGATGGGATCAATGGTTACTAGTGAACAAACATTTTATGAGAAGTATTTTGATAAAATATTATCTTAGAGAGAAAAATTTTAGTTGATTGAGGAGCTGAATGATAATATGGTAAGAGAATTCTGTGAAACAAAGTTCAAAAAAATTTCTATTGGGGACTTCATCCCCAAATGGAATGAGAACAAGAATAAGCCAGGGAGACATACTAAATTTGATGCAATCTGGGAGGGCCCATTTTTCATTAAAAAATGCAGAGAGCATAACTCTTTTCAGCTCTCAACGTTAACTGGAGAAGTACTTCCAATCCCTATCAATGGGATATATTTGAAACATTATTTCTATGGTTTTAAGTTCTACCCCTATACTATAGTAGAGTAGTTGCTGCTAATAATTACTTGGAGCACCTTCTTTTTAGTAGTTTTCTTTTCAATAAGTGCTTCTGCACCTTGATTTTGGCTACCAGGGCCTTGTTTGTTTTTTTTTTTTGCTTTTTTGGTGTTGGTTTTGTTGTTGTTTGGAGTTGCAAGTTTCAAATTTTTTAGAATTCTTGAGTTTCAAAAGGGAAGAATTTACTCCATGCCCAATGGATATTCATAAGGAAACTGACCTAGTGCTTAGTAGGCAAGCATCTAGTAGAAGTTGTCAAAAGTGTTATAAAATTTTCACACAGCTCAAATTGATAGAGCTAGTTATACAAGTTCATTTTTAAGGTGAAGAATTTTCATTTGTTTCTATAGATTTTTTTACCATTGCAAACATTTGAGTTATTTAGTTTTAATAGATGCAATTTTTTTTCATTTTCTTTAGATGATTTGCAGCATTAAGTATTGCATAAGAAGTAAAAGAAGTGTTTTCATTCTATAATTCATTCACATTGTTCAATACATTGTTTGCAAGATAAGAAAGTACATAATTGAACAAGTATTTCACAAATGTTGTTTTTGTATTCATTGGAGTAAAAAGGAAAATCAAGTGTCCCACACAAGTTGTGGAAGTAGCTAGAACAATGAACCATTAAGAATACCCTACGCTACTAAAGATTAAAAGAAGGAGAGAGAGCATGTAAGAAAGAACATAATTGTCATTGCCTAGTTGTTCCTTTGAGTTGACTTCAGTGTTGAGCTCTCCTTTCTGCTTTTGTGCTCCAAGTGAACTTACAAATGGATGAAAGTTGTGTTAGAGCTCAGATTATGAACATTCCTACATGGTCCATCAACGGTAATGTAGAATATTATCTATGATGCATTGAATCAATTGAGAAAGAATAAGAGGAGTACAAGAGAATAACAACCAGAAAGCATCATGAGAAACTTTTGAATTTATTTTTTTAATCAAACATTGTTTGTTTCTTGTGCCAGTATGGGAAAAGGCATGTTGTTATTTCATTTTGAATTTCATAAAGCAAGTGGTGTAAAATAGGCTCCCACAAGGATTGGGACCCGACATGTTTTCCTTCAACATTCCATAGAGTGTATTTTCATAAAAGAGACAATTCAATGATTCTCAAAGAAATATGCATCTAAAGGAGTGCATCCAAGTGCCATGAAGGCTTAAGTAAGTGATCACCTGGGACAGTCAAGTCCGAAAGTGCAATGAAATGAAAATCATAGGTGATGGATTTCTCAAGAGAATTGTAGTCAAGTGCATCATCACATAATGTGATAGTGAACATGCATACATAATGCCTTGTTTACAAATCAAGTAATGATAATTGAAGCAAATGAAGAAGCTTCAGAACATCAACAACAACTGCTAATATTTCAAAATATTCCATGCAATGATAGCTTTCACATCATCATGTTGTTGTTTAGGAGATAAAAATGCATGAAGAGTACAAAAGAGAGGTTGACTCCATCAGTAACAAAGTGACAAGTGGTTGCAAGTGAGCTACTGAAAGCAAAGAATGAATGCAAATATTGCATGGTTGACTGTGGGTGTAAGACATTAAGTGTTTGACCTAAATGTAGAGTGTCGACCAACATCATTCAATGAGGTAATTTGCAGAATGAAATAAGTTTTGCTTCAATATTTCTGATGCTACAAGGATAAAAGGAAATCATATTGCATTGATTCATCAAAAGTGAAGGCACACATGCATTTTTTGGGCAATCAAAAGTAAAGTTAGGCATCAAAGTAACCTACAGGAATATCGTAATGTCTAAATGCAAATGTTGTAGGAAATTAAGTGAATGCATCAATATACAATGTATTTGAAAGTAAGCAAGTGTATGACAACCATATTTAAAGGAAAAATGAGAAATGACATGGAGAGTATGAGTAAATCTATTATCTAATAAGCAACTAAAAAGCTCTGAGTAGTGTTTGAGCTTCATTGTGTTTGTGTATTTCAAGCAAACAGTGGGAAGAATTTAGTTTGTTCCATTAAAAATATTCTTTGATTAAAGTAAAGTTGCAATCTGAAAGTAAATAAGCAAGCTACAGTGACATATACACAAGAATTAAATCATGGTTACTTTTTAGAAAATAGTGAGCCAATTCCAAAATGCATATATGTGTGAGTAGAGAGAAGTGAATACATATTTCCTAGAATGGAAGCAAATGCAGTGGTACCCATGTTGTGTTTCAATAGAAACCCACATAAGTAAACATTGTGAGGTTCCAAAATGCAGAGATAATGAAGTGTTTCAAGCTCATACAAGGATGCAGAAGACCCAGTTGTCCTCTCATGGCTGCGGCCTGGGAGAGGTTATCATTCACAAATGTTGATACCCACTTAGGGTTGTATGCTCAAAACACAAATATAGAGAAAATTGACAAGGATTTGAGCTCCTATGAGTAGTAAATATTTTAGGAAATGGAGATGGAGTCATTGACCACAACCATGATGAATGAGTAAACCCAGAAAATGTGGTGAGAAGTGTTATACATGTTCAATGGAATGTGTGAGAAATAGAAATGCAAGGAAACCCTAGGTTCATTCTCTCATACCCACAGCCTGTTTCTCTACAAAAATCACAATACCCACTTAGGGTTTGTGTTTAAAATGAAAATACAAGGAGAAACAACAAGGGTTCAAGCCCTTAACAATAGAGAAGCTTTCAAGAAATGGTGGAATCAAAGCTACAGGCCCATGACCATGAAGGGTTTTGGAAACCCAAAAAAAGAAAAGCATGTACCTAGAAATGTTTTCATTTAAAAAGTGTTTTTCATTTACATAATATGGGTCGAGCCCATGAGATTTCATTCAACAGAAAATAAAGATAAAACATAGTGGTGGTCGTGGCTTGTACATGGCCAAATTCAAAGCTCACAATTTTTCATGTTTTCTATAAAGAGAAGCTTAAACAAAGATTTATTTAAGAGGGAAATGTGTTCAAAGATGGAGAAATAGAAGCTTTCCTTCGATATTTATGTGGTTGATCTCAACAAATTCCATGGCTAGAGCTTCACATATGCTCAAACAAAGTTTCCATTAGTTGCGACAAAGAATAGAAAAGGGAGTCGACACAGAGTAAAGCACAAAATACATCAATATACATTGATAGTTGTAGCCTTTAGGCCATTTCTTCTTCATATAATGGAGTGAAAGTGTATCAAAATTTAGATAAAATGACTTACCAAGTAGATTGCAGAGGAGAATTGATAAAGAAGGCATAAAAAATGGTGAAGAATCAAGGTCCAAGGCTCAAACCCTAGCCCTTCCATGGTGGCACCCCAACAGAGCTCTTTTCTTTCTAACTTGGCCAATGCAAATGATGAGGAAAATTAAGGCTCGTTGAATGTTTTGATGTTAGGGTTTTCCCTTCATTATCATTCAAATGTGATTTTAATCACATTTCTTTTCCAAAACAAATGCCTTAATTAATGTCTTACCTTATGTATTGCCTAGGTCAAATGCCTTAGGCATTTATTTTCTTTGATTTTTAAATAAAATAAAATCAAAACCAAGCATATTTCCCTCTCACTAGGGTAGGCTCTTCAGTGCCTTAGAAACATTTAATGCCCATGCTTTTTTCCTTAGGATAAATTGAACAATGACTTTAGGCCTTCCAATTTTTTGCCTAAGTCTTGAATTTTATAAGGTTCCCCTTGTATTTTGAATCAATATATGTGCTAAGGGGGTCACAAATTTTTATGATTTTTTTCTAGAAAAATAAAAGTATGTAGAGAGCTTGTATAATATTTTTATTTTTTGTAAATATTGATGCAAAAATCAAAATATTTGGAGATAGAAAAGAAAAATCGGTAACTGGAGGTGAGATCAATTGTAAAAAATAAAATGTGATTAGGCTTTCTATTCATGTTTCCTGAAACTGCAAAGCTATAAGACACTGATTAAGCAATGTTTCTATAAATTACTTAATTAGTTGTTATTTAAATGTAGTTAAGTTGTGCACTTGAGTGACAACAAGCACTTCTATTTTGAGTTTCAATTTCTGGGCGGATTTAGAAAAGAGGTGGCAGTTTGAACTTTCTATTTTTTGTTATGGGCAGTTTTGAACTTGATTTTGTGGAGTTTTTGGGTCAGCTCATTGGAGATGAGAAGTTTCCATTTTGGTGAAGCTATTTGGAGTAGTTTGAACCCCTTCTTTTCAATATTTTTCCTCGAGCTCAAAAATTCAAAATGAGTTACTTTTTGGGCCTTATTTTTCTATTTTTGCACCATGGAGGTCACTTGATGCCTATAATTTCAAGAAATTTTGAATTTATCAGGGTTCAAAATTCTATTTCTTGCTCTCATATGCATTGTTGAGAGTTTTGTAAGCTTTTTTAATCAGATTTTGATGTCTTGGTCCTTCAATTTCAATATAAGCAACAACGTTTTCCTTTCAATTTCTCTTCTCATGTCCTTATAGTAATAATTTGGATGATTGTTTGTGATTCAAATTTGATAATCCTTCTTTTGTCTTATTATTGTGGGTTGTAGGCAAGAAGTGTAGTTAGTTCAAGTTGCATATTGTATTCAATGGTCTACAAATCTTTATGCAAAATACTGTTCAACTAGATTTCTTAAGGTGATTTGTGGGAGATAATGTTTCAAGAGAGATTGTTGTGAGTTAAGTTCTGTTAGAATCCTTTAATATCTAGTTGATCATCATTAGTTGTAGGTTTCATTTCCATCTTTCTTTCTTCCCTTTTCCTTGGAAAGCTCATAGTGATTAGCTAGAGGGAACCAGCCCACTCTGGAGATTTGTTCCCACCAAATTGATTGACATACAAATTAGGGAGCATTTCCATGTTGCAAAAAGATAGCCAAGCCTAGCTTGATTAAGGGTGCAATCCTGGTTGCCAACAGGTTCATCCTCTAGTAAAACTGAATTGGAAGCTGTCATTAGTAATTCCCCTTCGGAATTGAAGAATAGAAAAACTATAACCAAAGACATCATTGTCTTTTTAGAAGAGAAGGAAAGAGAATCTCTACCTAGATCTGAATCCTCTAATCTAGATGACATCTAGTCTATGTTGGTTAAAGGAAAGATGAAGAAGATTGGTGAGTTATGGAATGTAGCCTCCCCAATTGATAGACTCAAAATTGATGATGCTCTAGTAGAGTATCTATTTCGAAAAGGTATTGATGTCTCAATTATTTCTGACTCCTTACTGAAAAACTTAGTTGAGGTTGTTGAAGAAAGAATGTTACTTGAAAGTCCGAAAGGACACAAGTTGGAAGCCTTGGTTGAAAAGATATGTACTAAAGCTAAGAAGAGATTATTTGAACTTATCATGGAAATGAAGAAAAGCATCAAATAAATATCAAATATCTACAAATATTATCTTTAGTGGCCTACTGCGGTAGACAATTTCAGAACTAGGATTGAAGCAATTGAATTTGAGGTGAACAACATCAAAAATAAATTTGATCTCTTTGAAGACAAAGAAGGGAAGCAAAGGCTGGGAGTTGGTGAACTACAAGCTAAGCTGGTTATTATACAAAGACAAAGAGATGATGTGAAAAATTTAAGGCTCCTTAAAGAGATTGTTGAGATCTGGTTAGACCATCTTTCTAAATACTTACTAATGCAGAAGATTTTGAAAGATAGTACTCATCTACAGATTGGTCATCTTCTTTCACGTTGTTGGCCCTATTAGAAATAATCTGCATGAGAATGGATTTAGCTATATTTAACTAGAAGAAGTTATATGCAATTATCAAAGAAATATACAAGAAGGTTTTTTAGGTGAACAATGTCATTTTTACTTGAATTCTGAATGATCATTTTTTGTTGTTTTGTTTGTTTTGAAGAAAAGAAAAAGAAAAGGGGAATCTGAACGAGATGAAGAAAAATTGAATTGTTGTTGAAAGGTTAAGTGTTTGAAAGTTTTCAGATGGATGGAATTTTTTTACAGAATTGGAATCTTTTTGCAATTTTGAATGTCACCATGTTTACATTTTTTTTGGTAACCCTTTGCCATTGATGTCAAAGGGGGAGAGATTTGGAAAATTGGGAGAAATTGGAGGAGAGTTTTTTAACATTTTTTTTTTTGCACATGTTACCATCAATGACAAAGGGGAAGATTGTTGGAAGAATGAAGAAGAATGATCATCTCTACAGTTTTGTGTTGTCATTGATGTCACCATGTTGTGATTACAAGTCTAAGTCAGTGCTTGATCTAGTATTTTGGTTTGGTATCTAAACCGGTTTTCAAGTTGCACCCTCTGGTATTCTAGTATGCAATCCTCCACAATTGAGAGTTATTGCTTGCAGTTTTGGGAGATTGTTTATGGTTGCTGAAGGAATGTATGTTCATAATTTCTCATGATTTGGTGCTTGTACGACATATTGGCATTATTCTATTGATTGTTTTTTGCAATGAAGTCTATCTTTGTCCAACTTCTTGGATTAGTCATGATATGGTGAATTAATTTTGTTATGCGGATATATGTGTGACCTATCTTAGGTCTATGCCGACATGATATAGCATATTAAGCATTTGAATTTCCATTTGGCAAGATTTTGTGAATGCTTGAAGCCGACAGGTTGGTATTTTTGGTAAGCAAGGAAATGCATCTAATTAGGCCAACCTAATTGATGCTTGTAGATAGATCAAGTATATATATATTGGATAGTTTTTGAAGAATAAAGGCATAATGAATGTTTAATCAATGAAGTAGTGAATGCATAAGTGAAGAAGAGCGAAAATGATGAAGTTCGTTAAGTTAGTCTATTGAGCATCATCGAAACTGCATCAACACTTGTTAGGTGCACTATTTTTAGGTCATTTTGGCTGTGAAGCCCAATTTTGTTTTGTGGATCTTTTGTAGGAAATGAGCCTCCCTTGTAAGAAGTGAGTTTTTTAATCTAGACAGTGAGTCCTATTTAGGATAATGAGCCCTTGGTAGTGATCCTCATACATTTAGTTTTGGTTTTACTCAGGGAGCCTCAAGAGGCCTTGTGATACTATGGAATAAAAATTATGTTAGAATGGAATAGATTGATTCTAGTGCCAATTGGATAAGGGAATCTACTACTTTCCTGAAAACTAATAAATCCTTCTAGATCTTCAACATATATGACCCATGCTCCACTTTAGGGAAGAGATGAATCTTGAGACAACTCTCCTCTATCTCTACCACTGGTAATAACAAATTCAAAAAATTTGTTGGGATCCATTTTAATGTAATTAGAAATATTTCTAAAAAAAATCGAGGAATAACACCTCTAATAGTGGTAATGGATGATTTCAAAAAATTCATTTTGTCCAACAAATTATATGATTGCCCCATAAAAAATGGTACATTTACTTGGACAAACAAAAGAAAATATTTTTCTTAGGTTGCAAAAAAACTTGATCACTTTTTATTATCTGATAATTGGTTAAATTCCACTTGGTACTTCTCTTTGATTATACATACTTTGGTTGGCTCAACTAATTTCCCAATTTCCCTTTTGATCTTTGAAGATAGGGGAATAAATAAGAGTGTTGGTGTTCCAAATTGAACCAGTCCAATGAGTCCTAAAGAATAGCCAATTTCTTGTGTTCAGACTTAGAGAGGGATTTGGCCAAATAACAAGATTTAGTCAAAGACTAAAATCTCCTACACTTTTGGCTCTGCAAGACTAAGGTGGGTCTCCCTTTACAATTCCTAAAACTCAATTCAATTATACACAGACATTTCTTTTTATATCAGATAACTCCCAATTCAATTATACCAAAGAAAGTACTGACAACCTCAAATCTGGCCAAATTCTTGGTATCTCAACACTTACTCAACAATTGGGAAGTAGAATTCAACACTAAACCTCAACCAAACAACAGGGATTTAAAATGATGTTGAAATTATAACTTGATTTTGAAATGCACTAGGCTAAATGACAAATCAGTGCCTAATTCTAGGCCATAGAGTCAAATGCATAATCATAGAAAGAATCCATCAGCAAATTAACTTCAATCAATGGATTCAAACTACTAATGCATTACACCAAAATATCCACTCCTGTCATCATTCAAATTCTTCTTGTAGATCCAACCTGTGCACTTGAAATCACAATTGTCTGCTCAAAGTAGTTTAACCATTTCTTTGAAATAGAACCATGAACAAATAATACAATCCCAAGGAAACTGAGATTACAAACTCCAACATACTTTGTATTATTGAATTCAGATGACTAAATGTGTATAAATGTGGAGACAATTTGAAGAAATTCATGCCTTGATTGCACAAACTGATTGATATTTGCTCATGAAATCAACAATTATAGCTTACAGACTCAATTCATGACTTAGACTTAGCATTTTTCTATCTACCCAACCCATATAGAAATTCAAAACCCTTTACACTGAGAGAAGAATCAAAATATATAGAAGAAAGGAAAGCTCCAAAATTTAATCCATTGAAGACACCTAGAAGCTTCATCCATCGTCAATCAACAAAAAGAAAAGCATCTCTCTTCTCTTTTCAATTGCAACAAAATTTTCCTTTGCTTTTGCTTGCATTCACCTTTGTTCTGAAATAGAAATTCTCACCCATGTGAAAAAAATTGTACCATTCCATTTACTTTGTAGTTGAGAAAATATTTTCTCCCCATGAAAGCCTTTATTTCTGTGTTTCATTTGTTGGAGCTACAATTTATATCCCAGCAAAATAAAATATTTCACCTCTACACTTTTAAAATTTTACCCATTATACTTCCAACATTAATGTATTTCATTTAAAATGAAGACATTTTAAATGTAATACAATTGGGCCATTTAAATCATTCATTCATGCCCCTTTCATATTTCACTTTCACATTTGAAGGCATCTTCACAATTTTAATTGGCTATTACAACTTACCTGTGCCATTATTTAAAAATTTCCCCCATGCTTTTACCTTATATTTTAAATATATTTGAGAGCCTCAAATATAATATAATGGGGCAACATTTTAAATTTTAAAATAAACCATATTTAAAACTAAATCACTTTATTTGTTTTACCTCGGGCTTTTGAAATCATTTGCTTATGCTTTTACCTTCACTTAATATAATAAACAATGTTTATTATAAAAAATGAAAAGCAAATAGTTTTCCCATGCCAATCACTTTAAAAATTAAGGAATTAAAAAATATTAAACTCTTTTAATTTTCCATGGGCAAGCTAAGTTTCTTATATTTTTAATCACCATAGCCTTGATTTTCTATTGGGACCATCATCCACATTGCCCATTTTGACAAACCTTGCAGGCCTTTTCTAACATCACCCTTGGTTTGCACGAGGCCCGCGATGGATAGCTAGGATTTGGTTGCATTGTCTCCATCTTCCTCAACCATTGATCTTCCTTTGGCTCCTTTTTCCCTAATTTTTCCATTTACTATGCTCTGCAACTCTCAACTGCTCCTCCTATCATGGAAACATTCAAAAAATGTTTACATTGATGGTGCCTCATCTCTGCAATACTAGAGCGACCCTTCCTTAGCTAGTATGATGGCATCCCATTTGATTTGTAGGATTAACACTTCCAAACGGATGTCAAAGCAACCTCTTTCAATAAAGTAAACATGTACCAAACTTATCCACACATCAGGCACCGAAAATAGACATCTCTAATAGTAGCCTCCATGAACCAGCATGATGGAGGCATGTACCTTACCCCAATTCTAACGCCTTGACAACAAGGTGGGATTGAATTCCCTCAAACAATTTTAATCCATTTTTATTGCAAGTATAAACTATCTAGGCACCATGGCTACCTACATTTGAACAAATATGTTTCAAGAAACCATTTCTTGTACTATAAAAATACTTCCTTTACAACATTACCATACCTCGAGTAGGTATGAAGGAGGTGCCATTTGAAACATTGAAATTTTCTTGCATATGTATCAATCACTCAATTTTGTATTCCTTTAACAATTTACTTGCAATATCATATCGCCCTGCACAAGCATGATAGTGGCTAGTTGCGTCAACACAGCTTGCGAGCCTTTTGGATGTTTGCTATTTTGGATTCCCTCAAATCGATTTCGATCCATTTCCATTGTAAACCTATTGCTCTATACGTTGGATTCATCCCATGAGTGTGAACTACTTCCCTCCATTCTCATTTGAAAGTTGCATACCAATTCTAGGTTCCAGGTGAAATTTTCATCTAGGAGCACTCTGCATCCAATTTACTTTTCACATTTTTAAATTCTCTCTTTTGCTTTGCACCAATCCTCCATTTGGAATGATGTGTTGAGTTGTGGTTGCAAGATACCTCCAATTGAAGTGTCAACACAAAAAATATTTGGTATTGCTTCTCCAGTAAGCCTGGTGCCTCATTAACTCCAAAAATATTATCTTGTGTCACAAATATTTCATGAACAAAAGCATGACCATGCAGAACCCAAGAAGGTTCAAGAGTTTCTCTGCATTTGAATTTCTCATTATTTAAACATTCTTCATGAATAAAAATTTACACTTTCTCACTAATTGATCTTCTGCCTCACCCTCTTTACATGTTTCCAAATTATCAAGAAACCTGAACAAGGTCAGCCTGTAAAGATATTTACCTTTTCAGTGTCATGTAGTTCATTCAACCAAACAAGATTTGAAGTGTTGTGACTTTATCCCAAGGGAACTCAAGTGCAACATCACCTTATTTCTATATGCTTTGGAAAAAAAGCATTTTAGACTTTGATTTAAGCTCCCCAATGCTTAAAGGCATTTTAATAAAACATCCTCGTCACATAAATTGTTTGCACTTTCAAAACTACAAAGACAAAGATTGAAAATTATTGATGTGAACAACTGATAACATTTTTTTCCTTGTTAATTCACTAGCATCTATTGTTCTTACAACCTTGACTGAAATATTTCCTTCAAAGCATTCCACAACTGTGTAAAGCATGTTGGGTCCCCATGTGGGCCCAACTAAAAAAAAATCATTTTCAAACAATTTTTATCTTGAATTGTTCTAAGGCAACATCTGAATGCATCAGAGATGAAAAGATGAAGTGGGTTTCCATTAAAAATTGCTTTCTAACTTTTTTGCACAGTGAGCCAAATAGGCTAGGTGGGCTCTAGAATTGCCCTAGGAAATTGGTCAAATGGCCTCTTGGAGCCATAAAAACATACAAACATGTAGAAATTTGACCCAAGAATGGCGTGCAATAGATGAATTAGAGAAACAGACCATGAGGTGAAAGATATTCGATGTCAAAGTTTCTTAGTCAGACTTTTCTATAATTGCACTTGTTCATAACCAATTAAAACTCACCCAATCATCATTTTGAAAAAAATATCAAATCAACTTATGAGAGGCTTCCACTAGAAAAAAAAGATCATTTAGGTACACTGAGCATGTGTGCAAGAGGGATTTTCTTGAATCATTATTCTTCACAAGATATTCAATGTATGCAGATGTAAAACTGAACAAACTACATTTATTTTTGATCTTGACAAAATAGCAAATCAGATCATAGGGCTTTGAAACAAGATAGGGGAGTACATGAATGTATGGATAATAGAGAGAAACAATCCTTTTGTCTTTATGGTCACCTATCTATGAAATATTCACTCGAACAAGAGGCTAATTTGCAAAATTAAAAGTTTGCAAATAGCAGAAAAGTTTTCAAAACCCTATCAAAACTTATCACGGGAAGCTGAAAATTGGCATACATATTCACATACGCCCATTGAATGTGCTTTCCATGGGGTTTGGATTGAAAATCAATTGGATTCAAATTGTGACCCTCCAAAGTACGTCACTTGGGCAGATTTCTCAGGTGCACTTCTGAATGTGCAAAGGAAAATTTTCAAGATGGGCACTTCAAATTTGCAAAATTTGAAAGTCCCAACAAAGAGCCCCATAAAACTCGAGGCCATGTGGTTTCAAGAAACAAATTTTATCCACTGAGTACAAGATTGGTGGTTGAACTATCCTTTTATTAAAGGAATGAGGATGTTCCAACTAAGTAAACAATTACAATTCTTGAAGAGTAAGATAAAGTATTGGAACATGAATCACTTCAAAAATATCTTCTCTAAAAAGTTGTTGGTTGAATCAAAATTGTTTTATCTATATGAGGTTGTAGTTAAATTGGGAATTGATAACACCCTTTATGACAAATAGAAGAAATTAAAAGTTGAGATAGAAGAGATCCTTGCTTGTGAAGAAAGTTACTGGAGGTAGAAATCCAAGGAGGCCTGGTTAAAAGAGGGAGATAAAAACATGAAATTCTTCCATGCCTCAACCAAACTAAGGCATCAATAAAATAAGATTATTTCAATTCATTATTCCTTGGGTGAGATTCTTTACATGGAAAAGGATATTGGTCTGGAAGGTGTCTCCTACTTTACAACTCTTTTAGTACTAGAGAAAGCTCATAAATATTTTGAGATTAACATGGTTATAAATAATATTCCATCACTATTTTTTTATGATTAGAATAAAATGTTGATAGCCAAATTTTCTTTGGAGGAGAAAAAGGTGGTCTTTCAATGGAATTTGAAAAGGCCCTAGGCTTGGATGGTTTCATGACTCTTTTCTTTCAAAAATGTTGGTATTTTTTGGGTCATGATATTCTCTTAGCTTTGGAAGAATTAAGAAGGAACAAAAATATTCTAAAGGAATTAAATGTAACCTTTCTTTCCCTCATACCAAAAAAATTTGACCCTTCATCCTTTAATGATTTCAGACCAATAACACTATGCAGTTCAATTTACAAGATCTTCACTAAAACTATTGTCTCAAGACTTGCAAAGTTACTCCCTTCAATAATTTCTAAAGAATAGAGGGGATTTGTACTTGGGAAAGACACCCTAAAAGTAGCCATTTTGGCTCATGAAGTTCTCCATTAAATCATGATTGAAAAATCTCCAACAATTGTTCTTAAATTGGACATGATGAAGGCCTATGATAGGGTGAATTAGGATTTCTTGATAGCTATCTTAAAAAAATTTGGCTTCAGCCATAGCTAGTCTAAGTGGATTTATTCCTATCTCTCAGGTGCCAGATTTTCTATAATCATAAATGGTACTCCACATGGTTTCTTTGCCCCTTCACAAGGAGCAAGACAAGGTGATCCCCTGTCTCCTTCATTATTTATATTAATGGCCAAGGAGTTGAGCAGATCCATTATTTTAGCTTGAAATGCTAGATTTTGGAAAGGCATATCTATTCGTCATTTTCCTTTTCAAATCTCTCATTCCCTCTTTTCAGATGATACACTTCTATTGGGGAAAGCTACTATGGAAGAGACAAAAGTAATAAAAAAATCATAATAGATTACTCACATTTGGGTCAATATTTCAATTCTAAAAAATCAAAAAAAATCTTCCTGAATGTCCATCCCATTGTTAAAACTTAAATTTTAAATTTTTGGGGGTTTCAATGTGATTCTCTCCCCTACAAATATTTAGGTATTCTTTTTTCCCAGGAAAAGAGAAACATGACTTTTGGGACAGAATAATCTCATCAATATCTAATAGAATTATGCTTTGGAAATCAAAATGGATTATCTTTTGTGGGGAAATTGGTGATGCTTAAATCAGTTTTATATTCTCTTCCAATTTATCTAATGTCGGTTATGAAACTTCCTAAAGGTAAAGGGAGTGCCCTTCTAAATATTTTCTTTTTTTTATAGAAAATTTCACATCAAAAAAGAAACTTTCTTTAGTTGTGTGGGAATCCATTTGTGATCTCAAACCTCAGGGATGGGGGAGTGCCCTTCTAAATATTTTCTTTTTTTTATAGAAAATTTCACATCAAAAAAGAAACTTTCTTTAGTTGTGTGGGAATCCATTTGTGATCTCAAACCTCAGGGATGGGTAGGCTTAAGAGACATTTTCCTCCAAAATAAAGTGTTTCATGCTAAATTGGTTTTGAAAATTTTATTCAAACCCTGATGTCAAATGGTTTCAAATTATGCAACATAAATACTTGAATTCCTTGAAAGGGAGAGAATCTTCACTCAAAAGAATCTCCCATAGGGTTCCAAAATCTAGAATTTTATTTCTTCTTGCAAATCTGTTCTTCTCCCTCACCTTTCTTGGGTAATCAAAAATGGAAAAAAGGATCTTTTTTGGGAGGATTCCTGGAATGGCCACAAGCCTCTCAAAACTCTAGGTGACTAGAAACAAATTGAGTTTGCTCTTAAATCTAGCTGGGGTAATAAGGTCTGAGATTATCTAGATATTGATCCTACTGATCCTTTCCTAGTAAAGTTGAAATATTTTGACTTTTTATAGGTTCCTTCACATGAAAAGGCTTCACTAAAAGAAAAAATCTTCAAGAGACACTTTTATTTATCCAACAAACAAGATGAAATCATTTGTATAAAATACAAAGCTGGTCAATATAATGTAAAATAAGGGTACAACTATTTGGTCTCTCGTAATCACGTAACCCCATGGCCTTTCAGAATTTGTTGGGGCCCTCATATTCTCCCTAAAGTAGGTACATTTGCATGTATTGCAATCAAATATAGAATTTTAATAGGTATGATGCTGGATATATTGGGTATCACTCCATTATTCCCCTATGTTTTATCCAGGAATGCTCTTGAATCTGCAAATCACTTATTAATTGGTTGTGAATTTTTCCATCATTGTTGGACTTGGGTAATGGAAAAACTTGGCTAGTCAAGTCCTCTCCATTATTCAATCTTCAATATTTTTCTTTCCTATCCATCTCTCTTCTCCTCTTCTTCCTTATCATGCTTATGGGAGATATTCCCCTCCATAATAATTCAGAATATATGGCTTGAAAGAAACAATAGAACTTTTTGCAAATAAGGCTTCTTCCATCTCCCATGTCCTGCAAAAAATTAAGATTTTCATATTTGAAGTGACAACATCTATAGTTTATAAGAATGTAAGTTTAACAAAAAAATCTCTTCTTGGGTGATGCAGGAGCATCCTATGTTGCCAACAATCTTGCATCAACCAAAAATATTTGCATTCATGTTTTCTTGCATTTCAGTAGTTAACTGTCAAGAACTAGTCTTAGTATTTCATATTGAATTATATTGCAATGTAAAATTAAAGTTCCCGAAGTAGGATATATGATCTTCATAGAAACATCTACATCATATCCAAAATTCAAGTGTTTTGGATATCCTAGCACAAAGTTATCCCTAACAGAATATCAACTGTAATTAGATAGAGAGCATTCACTGACTAGTCTTGGATTTTCAAGTGTGCAAACCTATCTAATGACTTATGGAGCTTAGGTAACCATTTCATAAGGATGCACATTCATCGAGGAACCTCTAATTTGCACCATGTTTGTCCAAAGACCAAAGGAGAATCATATGTTTTGGCCAACTTTCACATGTTTCATCAAATTTGGAGTTTGAGACCTCTTAAGGCTGACACAAACCTTTGCTGAGCTGGGAATTGATATATATAAGCATTGTGTAGTTGCATTAAGTAGTAGTAGTGATGATAGAGTGATAGAGAAGTAGGAAGATATAGGAGATAAGGGATTTGTCCCACATTGTATTTCTGGACTTAGTGCCATATCATTTTGTAATCTATAAGCCAGAAGGTAGGGAATGTTTCTTGTGAATAATTGATCATTTTATATATATCCATGTGGTATTGTTACTCCAATTCTTTGAGTTTCCATTGTGTTTACTCTTGCTGCAAGGTTGGATATTCTTATTCCTACACCCTCCATCCTTGACTACACCAAGTGGTATCAGAGCAAGTTGTGAACCTTGGGGGAGGAGAGCAAAGTTAAGTGAGGAATTCTATAAGATATTTGTGTGGAAAAATCGATGACTTGAGGCAACCTACTTGTGTTTATCAACAAATCACCAATTGTGAGGAAATTGCACTAGATACTAGGAAGAGATGGCACTAAGGAAAATACATACCACTATTAATGTTGTTGGAAAGATCGATGAGATTATGGAAATGATGTGAACAATGAAAGTGAGATTGGAAGTTGTTGAAGAAGATAGAAGAAAATTCTTAAACCCTAGACCTAATGATGAAAGTGATGATGATGAAGTTCAAGTTGCATATCAAACTAAAGAAAAATCAAAAGAGGAAGAATTAGATTAGATGAATATGTTTAAGGCTATTTCAAAAATAGGAAAGTGACCTAGAGTGGACATTTCAAACTATATCGGTAACCTAAATCCTAAAGAGTTGATTGATTGGATAAATGACATTGAAGAATACTTTAAATATGAAGAAATTGAAGATTCAAAGAGAGTGATATTTGCAAAGACTAAACTGAAAGGACATGTTACAATATGGTGGAAGGAAGTTCAATTGGGGAGAAAAATAAAAGGTAAAGAAAATATTGTGAAATGGGATCGAATGGTGACAAAATTGAAGAACCAGTTTATACCTATAGACTATGAGTTGGAGCTGCTGAAGAGATTTCAAAACCTAAGACAGAAGGAAAAGAATGTGAAAAAATACATTGAGGAATTTCATAAGACCATCATCAGAACCAGACATAGTGAAGCAAGCAAGGAGAAAGTGGCAAGATGTATCAATGGGCTAAGAATGAACATTTAGGAGGAGTTGAGTCTTGTAAGGATGAATTTGGTAGAGGAAGCATATCAATTTGCTTTCAAGGTGGAGGAAAAGCTAAAAAAAAGACATGAGTAGAGGTAGAGAGGAAGAGGAGGTATATTTTTGAAGAGAAGGTCACATGTTAGAGTAGAAAAACCTTGTGTAGAGAAAAAAAAGGACATAGATTCATACCGCAAGGAAGAGAGGGATTCCAATTCATACCATAAAGGGAGAGATTATAGAAATTCTTACGGCCACAACAAAGGAGGCTAAAATTCTTACCACAATGATGGATACTAGATGAGAAAGGATATGACAAGAGAACTTTTAGAGGAACCTATTTTAAGTGTGGAGGTGAAGGACATAGAGAATTTGAGTGTCACCAAGAAAGTAAGAAGATTGAAAATCATGCAAGAATCAAATATGTAGAGGAAGAACTAGTGGAATCACTAATTTCTAGAGGAATACCTAAGAAGGGAGAATCATTATTCATGAGGAGAGCACTGATCTAGGAGAAAAAAGTACCTAAGGAAGCACCATAGAGGAAAAGTTTGTTCCAGATTAGATGAAAAGTAGGAGGTAAGTGTTGCAAAGTTATCATTGATAGTAGTAGCACATATAACCTAGTTTAAGAGGAAATGGTGAAAATTTTAAATTTGGAAAGAAGAAAAAATTTGAAGCCTTATAGGATAGCCTGGATTCAAGATGAGCACAAGATACTAGTAAGTGAGCAATGTCTAGTAAAATTTTGTATAGGGTCATATCATGATGAAGTACTATGTGATATTATGTTGATGGATGTATGTCATATGTTGTTGGGTAGACCTTGTTAGTATGATAAGAAATCTATACATGATGGGAGAAAGAATACCTATACCATAACGTCGAAGGGAAAGAGAATCACCTTGCACCTTTGGAAGATGAACCTAAAAGTGAAGTATGTGGAATAGCTAGAATCAATTTGGTAGATGGAAGGAAATTTCTAGATGGATTGAAACATGAAACATGTGTTTTTCTTTGATTCCAAGCAAGTGTGGAGCGCTAGATGTAGAGAGAATCACCATAAGGGAAGACGAATCACTAGAGAAGGAAGTCACTAGACTGTTGATAGAGTACCAATATCTTGTATTAGAGAATGTAGTTGAAGGATTACCACCAATCCAGAGTATTAGTCATCATATAGATCTTATTCTAGGAGATAGTTTTCCAAACAAGGCTGCACATTAGATGACACCAGTAGAGAATGTGGAGCTAAATAAATAGACAAAGGAACTGTTGAAGAAAGGATTGATTAGAGAAAGTATGAGCCAATGTGCAGTACCCATTGTACTTACACCTAAGAAAGATGGAGAATGGAGAATGTGTATAGATTCAAGAGCTATCAATAAAATCATACTGAAGTATAGATTCCCATTTCCTAGGATGGATGACATCATGGATAGTTTGAGTGGAGCAAAGTATTTCACCAAAATACACCTAAAGAGTGGATACCATCAGATCAGGATAGAAGAGGGAGATGAATGGAAGACTACTTTCAAGACAAATGAGGGATTGTATGAGTGTTTTTCCATTCCATTCAGACTAACTAATGCACCTAGTACATTTATGAGGCTGATGAATGAATTCTTGAGGAAATTCTTGGGAAAGTTTGTCATTGTTTATCTAGATGATATTCTAATTTTCAATAAGACTAAGGAAGAAAATTTGGAGCATATTAGACAAATATTTTAGAGGCTAAGAGAAGAGAAGTTGATAAACATCAAGAAGTTTAGTTTCATGAAGGAATAACTAGTATATTTGGGATTTGTGATATTTGTGGGAGGATTCAAGATTGACCCTGAGAAGGTTAGACCAATAGTTGAATGGCCTATGCATGTGAATGTTGGAGAAGTAAGATCATTTCATGGACTAGCAACTTTTTACTAGAAGCTCATTAGAAATTTTAGTAGTATATTTACACCTATGATAGAGACAATGAGGGGTGACTAAAAGGAATTCAAGTGGACATCAGGAGCACAAAAGAGTTTTGAGTTGTTGAAGCAAAAGGTGATAGAACAACCTGCGTTAGCACTACTGGACTTTGATAAGGTATTCCAAGTATATTTTGATGCTAGTGGAAGTGCAATAGGAGCCGTGTTAAGTCAGGAAGGAATACCAATAGCCAACTTTAGTGAAAAATTGAATTTTTCTAGGAGAAGGTATTCACTTTATGATTAGGAATTCTATACAATAATATAGGCCTTGAAGAAGTGGATACATTACTTGTCACCTAGGGAATTTATGTTGTATACAGATCATCAAGCTTTACAATATTTGAATAGTTAAGGGAAGTTGAACCAAAGGCATATGAGATGGGTAGAGTTCTTGCAGAGTTACACATTTGTGTTGAAGCACTAGAGTGGAAAGTTAAGCAAGGTTGTAGATGCATTGAGCAAGAGAATTTTGTTGACAAAGATGAGAATTGAAGTATTAGGTTATGAATAACTAAAGCGTATGTATGAGGATTACATTATTTTGCGGAGGAATGGAAAGCTTGCAAGGAACCTATAGAGATAGAAGAAAATGGTTGAATTATTTCATTCAGGAAGATATGTTATTCAAGAACAATTAGTTATGTATCCCTAGAAGTTCAATGAGAGAGAATTTGATCAAGGGAAAGCATTATGGAGGAATAGCGAGACATTTTGGAATTGAGAAGACTGTAGCATTGGTGAGTGAGAACTAATTTTGGCCATAGTTGTTTAAGGATGTCAGGAAATATGTTCAAAGTTGTAGGATTTGTCAAGTTTCAAAAGGAAACAATCAGAACACTAGAATGTATACACCATTGATAGTACCAGAGAGACCATGGGAGGACATTAGCATGGATTTTTTGTTGGGGTTGCCTAAAAAGCTGTGAGGATTTGACTCTGTATTTGTGGTTGTAGAAATTTTTTCTAAGATGGCACATTTCATCCCTTGTAAGAAAACTAGTGATGCAGTACATGTTGCAGACATATTTTTCAAGGAGATTGTGAGATTACATGGACTACCAAAGAGTGTAGTATTAGACAAAGACACTAGATTCATTGGATATTTCTAGAAAAAAATGTGGAAGAAGATGAAGACAGATTTGAATTATAGTTCAACATTTCACTCATAGACAAATGGACAAACAAAAGTGGTAAATAGGAGTTTGGGGAACTTTTTGAAGTGTTTGATTAAAATTAAAGTAGGAAATTGGGACTTAACACTACCACAAGGAGAATTTTCATACAACAATTTAGTAAATTGAAGCACATGGAAGACACCATTCAAAATTGTGACATGACAACAACCTAGATGAGTAGAAAAATTAAGAGATATCAGTATGAAGAATAAAAGGAGTGCATAGGTAGAATAATTTGTAGGATTCATGGAAATAATGAATACTCAAGTTAAGGAGCATCTGGAGAAGATGAAAAATACCTACAAGGATAATGTAGATGAGAGGAGAAGACATAAGGAGTTTGTATTAGGAGAGGAAGTAATGTTATATTTGAGAAAAGACAGATTTCTAGTTGGGACATTTAATAAGTTGAAGATGAAGAAGTTTGGACCTTGTAAGATCATCTGGAAGTTTGATTCTGGAAATGCATATGAAGTGGAGCTAATAGAGGAAGTTGGCATATCACCTATATTTAACATTGCAAACCTATACTAGTATCATGAAGGAGAGTCACCAGAGGATAGAGGAGTTGGTTTGTCAGACTAGATAGTACATCATCTAGAGGAAATTGAGGAAATTTTAGATAGCAGAGTTGGATGTAGTACGGGAGGAAGGAAATACAAGGAGTATCTATTCAGATGGAAAGGAAGACTAGAGGAAGATTCATAATGGATTTCTCAGGCTAAGGTGGACTGTATTGGTTTTCCTCTAGCCCCAGGAAAGTGAGAGGCTCACTTTTCTTCAACCTTGGGTGTTTGATACAAGAAAATCCTAGGTTGCCAGCAATCTTGCATCAACCAAAAATATTTGCATTCATGTTTTCTTGTATTTTAGTAGTTAATTGTTAGGACCCAGTCTTAGTATTTCATACCGCATTATACCACATTGTAACATCAAAGCTCATTGAGCAGGATATATGATCTTCATTGCAAAATCTACATCATATCCAAAATTCAAGTGTTTTGGAGATCCTAGTATGAAGATATCGCTAATAGAATATCAATTGTAATTGGACAGAGAGCATTCACCAACTAGTCTCGGCTTTGATCGAGGAACCTTCATTCTGATCTACATCATGTTTTTCCAAATATCAAAGGAGAATCATATGTTTTGGTCAAATTTTACATGTTTCATCAACTTTGTGGTTTGAGACCTCTTGAGGCTGACACGAACCTTTTCTAAGCTAGGAATTGATATATATAAGCATTGTGTAGTTGCATTAAGTAGTAGTAGTGATGATAGAGTGCTAGAGAAGTAGGAAGATATAGGAGATAAGGGCTTCGCCTTGCATTGCATTTCTGGGCTTAGCACCGAAAGGTAGGGCATGTTGCCTATGAATAATTGATCATTGTCTATATATCCATGTGGGATTGTTATTCCAATTCTTTGAGTTTTCATTTTGTTTACTCTTGCTACAAGTTTGGAAAGTCCTATTCCTGGACCCTCCATCCTTGATTGCACCATTGGGATGACTCATTTTGAAGAATTTGCAGCTGGCTCAAGCTCCCTAGAGTTGGCTCTGCTTCAAGCAATGTCTCTACAGTGAAAAAAAATTCTTTGAATTGGATCCCTCCTAGAAATTTCGTCAAACTGAACTTTAAGGGGGCTACAAGAGGCAATCCTGGTAAGTCATGTATAGCTGCAATTTTAAGGGATTGGTATGGAGACTTCATTGTTGCTGCTTGTGAATCAATTTTTGATGGCACTAATAATGTAGTTAAATTCAATGCCTTGAGATTAGGTCTGAATTTTCCCAAGAAATTTTCAATCTCCCAACTTTTCATTGAGGGGGATTCAATGGTCACAATTTTTGCATTGAAGAATATAGGTTCTACCTCTTGAAATTTGGATTACATATTATCCTACATCTTGAATCAACTAGAGGAGTTTCCAAGTTTCCAAACTTCACATTGTTATAGAGAGGTCAATTCATTTGTAGATACACTAGCCAATAAAGCAATTGATGAAGCTATTGCTTATAGACAATTTTCAGCTCAAGAATGTGGTCTATAATTTCACAAGATTTGAGTCTCAAACCACCTAGCCTAGTTCATATTGGGTGGCTACTTTTTCTTCATAATCCTTCTTTCATTCTAAAGACTATCTGTTCTTTTGGGCAGGGGTGTTAATTTTATCTAATTGTATCTCACTTGGGTTTTTCCTTGCTGGTAGTAACATCTTCTTTTGATTGTTGTGATGCTCCTCACTTGGGTCTTATTATTGAATCTTGGTTCTAGCACTCTTTTTCATATTTTCAAAGTTCCAATCATGGTTCATTTGTTGGTGCATTTTGTGGTGGTTTCAATTTTCAAAAGTTCTTCATTTTGCATTATTGGTCTCTAATGCTTGCTTGTTACTAACCCCATTTTGGGTGATGCTAATGTGGGTTTAGCAGTGGCTCACATTCATTTTCTCAGTTTCTTTTCACACCAGCTTCTCTGTCTTTGATTCTCGTTACCTGTGCAACCCTCTACCTCATGCTTGTTAGGATTGAGATCTTTCCCCTCCTCCCTCATTTGTGTCTTCCAAAGAGAACTTTCTTCTTTTTAGTGGACATACTTAATGGATCTACAGTCTCTCTGTAGATTTGGAATTTATTACAAAAATTGTAAATTGTGTAGATTTTTCCTTTGATGACTATCCATTCACTTGGCCAAATTTGGCACTTTTCTTACCTCTCTTTTAATCTTCACATGTGCCTATTGAGTATCATTTCACTTCTCTTTTGTCTTCCTGCATGAGGTCACTCTTGTCAATAGACACTAGAGAAGTCATTTTTTAGTGGCTTCTTTATTTCTTGGTGATGTTATCATTCTCTTAAATTAAATGAAATTCCCAATGAATGAGGTGAGATATGACACTTGGCATTCAATAAGTGGTTATTGGTACAAGCTTTTTTTTGGCATTAATTACCCCATGCCTCCTAATCTCTTGTGGATACAATTGAAGATATTTTTTTATAAATGCTTACATGTGTGTGGCCTCATCAGTGGTTATCTAGTGGCTAATTCTCTTCTTTTAAACATGGAAAGTTGGTGGTTTATCATTCATACATTTCTTTGGTTCTAGGTGCTTTGCTCTAGATTAATAATGGATAGTTTATTTAGGGTTTTTTTCCCACCTAGAATTCATGAAATTCAGGACAACTCACCTCTCACAATGGAAAAAATGAGGACATTTGCAATTGAATGTAAGAAAGTCTCAGATGCAATCAAAGTGGTTCTAGGTTTTGACTAGATGGAACTTAATGTCATGGTGTTACCACATGAACTCACCTCACGTTTTGTCTCCAATCTTATGGATGTCTTATGGTGTGTTGAGATGGTGAAATTATTTGTTGGCACATATTTACTACCTCACATTTTCCCACTTTCTTTCCTATAGCCAACTTTGGAAAATTTTGATATTTTATAGGGCTCAAACTCAGTTGGTGGCATTCTCTATAGGTAGCATCTTCTTTTGGATAGGTTCCTTTCCACTCTTTTTTTCTCCATGGCTCATGGCTTGCTCGATGATTACCTATGTGAGTTTAATCTTCATCTACTCAGACTTAGGTTCCACTATGGTAACTTGGTTTGTGACCTAATTCAAAATATTTACAATGCAATATAGTTGCTCATTAGGCATGCACTCATTCAGCCTCATGTTGATACTCTTTTCCTACCACCTATGGATATTGCTTCCTCAAAGGAAAGTGTAACTTGATCTTCTATTTTCATTTTGTGCATTTTGTTCTTAGCCTCCTCTCTTCTACACGTTAGTTCTTGTCCCTATCTTGTTCATGGATTTTGGTTCTCCTTCTTCAGTTTCATAACACTCTACTACAGATCTTGGATGTTTCTTGGGTTGTCTTGGTTTTGTAGGATCATCAGTTATCTGTTGGGCTTGTCTTGGATTCACAAGATCCTCTTAGCATGGCTCTTTTTTGACTCTTGACTCTATGATATTTTCATATTTCTAATTCAAGTGCTTAATATTTTTGGAAAAAAAACTCCACTTTGGCTTCTGATGCTCTATGACCTTCCAAAGGTCATTTTTTTTAATTACACGAGATACCTTGTAACACTTTCTCATGCTTAGTGGGTTCTTCATTGTAATTATGTAACACTCATATACTGGCTATGGTTTCTTAGAAATTATTTTAGGTTTCTTCATTTCTTAGAGGGATAAGTAGTATGTTCTTATCTCTTGATGTAACCAACATTTCTAATGCTACTACATGTAAACACTTTTCTTTACTATCAATAAAATTTTTAGTGGTACTGCCACTTTTAGTAAAAAAAAAATATTTTGGAAATCTCTACACAATGATTATGTACTAGTCATGGGATCCAAAATCCTTACTAGTCTATTGGGAATAGATTCTCAAGGTTCACGAAAAAACTAACCAACATGTGTAGGCTACACTTAAGGAAAATAAGAAAAAAAAAAACATCCTCATAAAGAAGATGTAGAGTGTGTAACAACAATTATTGGAACACAAACAGAAAAAAACTAAATAATATAGTACAAGATTAAAATAGCCTAAAAAATAAGACTTTATTTATATCCCGTTCAATAGGATAGGAAGAGCTCCACCATCCAACCTAGAGAGATAAAAAGCATTGGAATCCTTCCAATTGGTAATGACATATGGACCACTATATATGGCATCAAATTTTGTATGCTTCTAAGGTTGATACCAACTTCTCATGTATCCCCTTAACCCCTCATGAGATTGGTGATCTTAATCTCTACATCATATTCCATAACTTTTGTGATGCACCCAAATATTTTCTAGCTATTGACCATTCTTAAAGGAACTAATTGAAACTAGTGTGAGGGGCCATCATCTATATCCTATTGTTGGAAATAATATGTCTAATTTTTTTAAGGCCTTGATAATAGTAAGGACCTACTTTTCCACATAGTTTTACTTGAGCTCAGTGTCTTTAAGACTACTATAAAATGCAATGATATTCCAAGTTTTCATTGTTTAGCTATGTTAGGATAGATATTATTATTGATTCTCCTCCAAAGGTGCATAAGATGAAATCCTTGTCACAATTTGGGTTGGAAAGTGTAGGGGCCTAGGCATCCAATTGCTCAATAGCCTCAAAACTAACCTTCCCCTTTTTTGTCCAATAGAATTCCACTCCTTTTTAGCATAGAGGTGAGAGGATTTACCATAATAGCAAGGTTATCAATGAATTGTATTAAAAATTTAATCCTTTGTAGGAGGATTTGTAGGGATTTATTATGACTAGGGAGGGGAATAAACAAGATGGCATCCACTCCTTCTAGATTGATGGTAATACCCTCCTTAGAAATATTGTGTCCAAGTAATTTTCCTTGGTCTTCAAAAATCATTTATTTGGATTTAGAGACACACCATATTATTTTCACTTATTAAATACCTGCTCAACATGGTCAAAGTGATCACTCACATTCTTAGAAAAAATTGTGATATAATCTAGGTAGATCAAAACAAACTCTACTAATAAACCTTTAAAATCCATTTTAATTAACCTTTGAAAGTTTGTGCCAACATTGGTAAATTTGAAGGGAATTTTATTGTGTGTATAATCCCAACTTAGTGGCGAATGTTGCTTATGTATTGGTCTAATTCTTGGACTAGAATTTGATTATAGCCTAAGTATCTATCTAAGAAAGAAAACTTTTTTGAGCCACTTACCTTCTATAATATTTTCTTGATGGAAGAAAGGGGATAGTGGTCCTCAAGGGAGGCCCTATTGAGGTATATGTAATCTACACACAACCTTATCTTCCTATTCATCTTTCTTACAAGGACTAATTTTACCACCCATGAAGAATGCTTAATGGGGAAAATGGACAGGGATTCTATAAGTTTGACCAAGTCCTTCCTCTTCAAAGGTTTAATTCTGGGGTTGAAAAGACTTCTCTTTTATTTAACAATTTTTGTATTAGGGTCTAATTCAATGGTATAATGGGCCAAAATAGGGTCAAAACCTTTTAGGTGTTCGTAGGTCCATGTAACCACATGATCATAATTTTTACAAAGCCTAATGAAATTTTGGTGTTTAGACTCAAAGCAAACCTTTCCCAACTTCAATGATTTCCTTTCTACTATAGTCACTTGTTTGTAGTCACACTTCCTCGTAGCTAAGTTTATCTTATTATTTTTCAATTGGTCATATAAGATGAAAATTCCCTCTAGAATGATGATTTAAGCCTGATTAGCCTACTCTCTATAAAAAATCTAGGAATCTTCTATTATGTAGTAATAATGTACCTAGTTAGTATAGAGTTCATACTTTTCATGGTATATTTCCTTATTTACTCAAATATTATTCTACTTGTACTATTATTGCATCATGTTCCTTGAGGAACCTAATGATGTAAATTTACGTATTCACTTTTGCTTACAATTCTAGTCCATATTCCACTTCTTGTGACTATTGGTGTATTGATATATTTAGCGATGAGCTAGTAGTGATAGTTGTTCCTCTTCTCATGATGAAGCTAATGAATTGTAGTTCTTGATGAATTGATTTATAACACACTTTCCTTTCATATGCATACATAATCCAATTAGTGTAGTTAATATGTGTAATCACTTATTAAAAACCTTTATTAACCTATTATTATGTTTACAATATAATTATGTTATATTGATGAATGCAACTTGGTGATACCTTAGTTGATAAATATAAATAATGAATTATTTGTTCTTACCATTTCATACATCCTTTTTTGATTTGATATGTGACTTTATAAGTTACGTTACTTGTAGTCCTAGACTATGTTTAATGACATAAATAATATGTTGAATATGAGTAAGTTAATGTTTCTTCAAGTGTGTTTATTATGTTATACTAATGATTGTGTAAGAGAATTCCAATGTGCCTTCCTTTATGTCATGATGGAATCAACAAACACTCACCTAGAATCATGTAGTTAGCTTGCATGTGTGTGAATAAGAGTAGGAACTTCAAGTTACTATATTTTAATAATTGTGCTATTTTATGAATGGTTCTTATATATAATTGTATGAGAATAAAATATCTTTATACAAACCTAGGTTAAGTAAAAAATTAGGTGAACTCATGTCAGCATTGGGTCATGAGACAACTTAGGACAAGGGTGGTGCTACTTGTTTAAATGTAATTGTATTAAGTTATTTTGTCAAAATGAGCCCAAACTAAGTGGGAATTGATATTTATTTTATTTAATTATTTTGATTAAAGGGAAAAACAGGTTTTGAAGGTACCTGAAACCCTTTACAATTGAGGAAACAAAATGCTGCTAAGGAAAATATTCAAAAGACTACCAATAGCAACCCAACAACCAAAAAACACGAATGGGTGGGTGCTTAACTATAATTAAGACAAAAGACCGCCATCAGCACCCAACAGCTACACAACAACAAAACAACCTAAAAGAAACCAACCCCCAACAGGAAATAGAAAGCAAGAAAGAAAATACCACACACTAATTCAAGCCACCTAGAGTGTTGGCAACCTCAATCTACTAGTTTATGTGCCTCTTGACCATGTCCAACAGCTCTTTCTTCTCGACATCAAAAATTTTCTTCCAATCAATCGACCCTCTGCTAACAGGACCTTTTTCATCATCCTTGGAAACTTTTTTTCCCTTGCCCTTAGCCATATGCTCTTTCTCCATAAGCTCAGAGAAGTAAACCTAATCCTCCTTGAGCTTGCTAATTTTCCTGAAAAGCACTTCTAGGGAGTTTGCACTGTTCTTGAATAAGATATGGCACACCTGCATTAACTTCTTGATGTTCATATTTATGCCTAAAACCTTGGCATCCAAATATGTCAATCTTTCCTCACATAGAGACCTAAATTCATGATAAGAACCCTCAAGGTCCACCATTATATTCTATTTTATTTAATTGTTATATTAAGAAAAAATTATAACTTAATTAATATTAAATAAATAGTTTTATATTTTAATATTAATAATAATAAAATTTATATTATCTCTAAGTAATATTATATTTTCATATTGGTATCTTTTTATTAAAGGGTAAAATAGGTTTTGAGGTTGGAACCCTACTTACAAAATGTTGCAAAAATAAAAAGCACGGTCAAACAACAAGAAAACAACAACCGAAAAAAAAAGGAAAAATAACTAAAATAAAGAAAACAAAAAGCTTATCCTTCTATTTTAGTTTATTTGCTTCCAGCTCCTATTTGTAGAAGTTCTAGTGCAAAGTTGTAAGAAATAAAAAGAGAAGGATTAAGTTAATTTAAAGAAATAAAAATATAAAAAAGGGGAAGTACTATCAAGGCTTCCACACCTAGTAGCCTCAACAAGAAAAAAACACTTGGAAAAAATTCCACTTTATTTATCTTCTAAAAGTTGTTTATATCATGTGAAAAGTGGGTTTTCTAGTTTTTAGATACATAGACATGATGTTGACAAAAAATTATAGCTTTGGATTACACTTTTCAATTGAAAATTTCTTAAAAGTTTCTAAGGAATTTTAATTAATTGTTTTTTACTATCATGGAGGGGAAGGAATGCAATTTTATTAATCAATACTTGTTGGAGTTGCATATGAAATTCAACAAAAAAAATGGGGGGTGTGATGTTTATGTTCTAGGTTCTAGTAATATGGGAAATCAACTTTCATAAAATTCTTATTGAAAACAATGGCTCCTAAGAATTTTGTTGTTGTAGAAGGTAGGAGGTACAAACCTACACAGTCTATTGTGTCTAGCACCACACTCGACCCTATTCTAATTGATGCATTTTCTGTAGGGAATTCTTAAATATTTACTCCCTCTTAAAATTGCTTTTTTTTACAATGTATTTTTTGACATCAATATACACCAAATATTTTAATTCAAACATACTTGTAAACCAAAAATGTACATGGAATATAAATTTATTCCTTTTCCATCTTTTACTTCTTGTATTAAAATTTAATATTATTTTGAAATTTCAAATGACTACTACATTAGTAAGACTATTTCTATTTGGTGGTTGAATGTTCACAAATAATTCTATTTGCAAAAGCCATACCTTTATCAAGGTAGCCTAGAGCTTAAATAAGGCACGTATTCTTGATGGTAAATTTGAGCACAAACCATCTTATTTTGAATGTTAAACAAATATAAGGGACATGTCAATTGTATTCCATATACAAAAGCATTATCATCCATTAGAAAGTTAAGGTAATCATAAATTTTTATGATAATGTTTGGCTATTTATCATGGAAAAACCTCATGAAAATTCCATGAATCTTATTTTATGCAACACTACTACTAAAATAAGTACTTTTATCGAGAGTAGAAGTCTGAGGAGTTATGATTTTTTTGACTTATTTCTCACTAGTTTTCTTTGGATGTGGCTATTTTTAAGCATTAAAACTCTTTCTTATTCCTATAGGAACATTGTATGAAATTTAACCAAAAAAAATTGAAATACTAAATTATTCATTCCTCTAGTAGAAAAATAGGAAAATAAAGAAACATTAGGAGAACACAATACAATTATGAAAATAGGAATGAAGGCCACAATAATATAAGTTTACAATAGCACTAGAAAAAAATGACTTGTCAATGGTTCATTAGTTTGGTACTCACAAATTAATTATTTTTTTAATAACCTATAATAGAATGATTTGGGTAAAGAGAAGCCCTATTTTTTTCCTTCTTGGTAATATAATAGGATGAATTCTAGTACTACAACCTTGAATTTATTTACTGAATATTTCAGCTAGCTATTAATAATATCTAAAAAAATCATTTGGTCAAATTTTAATGCTTAATCATCTCAAATCATAAAATTTTATGAAGGAGACATATATTATGGTCAATTTTTTATATAATCTATTAATTTTGGTGATTTCAATTTGATATTACTATTAACTACCAATAAGAAAAGATGGAATTAATTTTTATTAAGATAAACATGGTTAAAAGGAATGAACCCATAAAAACAACCATTGAGGTGAACAATATGAATCTCACCAAAAGTTATACTAAAACAAAAATAAAGAGAAAAAAGAAAAACCAACAAAGACTAGTAGAGAGCATTGGAAACATCAGAAGACCAAAAGGGACCAACTATATATCAACAAGTAGCTTAAGGCCACCAATGGCTTGCCACTTGTTTTTTAGGAATTCCAGTTTCTCCTCAAACAAAACCTCCATAGGATTTTCACTCTACATATCATATTTATATTGAATATCTTCAGACTAAGCAATATATTTACTTTTAGCCTCAATCTTTTTGGTATGGGTTCTATTAGCAGGCCGAGTTTGGGAAAAGTGATGTAAGTAGTGGTCTCTTTCACTTTTTCAAAAATAAAATTATTTTATCTATCTCAGCCTGTTACATCTGTACATATGAATTTGTATTCTTGACTTTTTTATTGTTGAAATCTATAATTTCCTTCATGTTTCTCAATTTTTTTTCTTAGTTCATTTTTAAGGAATCTACCTCCTTCTCTAAGTGCTCCCAATTGTCAAAATTCTTTGCAAGAATCTTCATGCACTCCCAAAATCCTAATCAACCTCTTAATTCTTCCAAACTTAGGATTTAGGTAAGGTGAAGAAATCCATATTATTAATGGTCATGTGCAAGAAGTTGGGTCCACAAAAAGATCAAAAAGTGGAAGTGTTTTTCCCGATTTTTAGAATTTGTTACAGTTGGTCTAAAAATTTGAAGCACTTACACATTCAAAATTTAAAAAAAAATCAGTAATATGAAATTTAATATTTTGAGTCTAGTTTCCAAATATGTAATTTATTATAATACTCAGATGATACAAATAAATTTTTAATAGGCATATATAAAAAACACTTTTTATAAGTCACTTATTTAGGACCATACCATGCACGTGTACAAACACCATAATTTGACCTAAATAAAATTATTTTTCTAATTCCTTTTGAGGAAAGATGTGTAACAAACTGAAGATTGATTAGGATATTCTTTTATAAAAAAAATTGAATATTTTTTTATTAGGTTTTTATTGACCCTCATTGTTGTTTTTGAAAACCATCTTGTACGGACACCATAATTTGACCTAAACTAATCATTTTTTTATTTTTTTATTGTGTAGAGAATTGTTTGTAGATTGATGGGCAGGGGCCCTAGCTCGGTTGGCTAAGTCTTTCCTATTGCAGGAGGCTGGTCATGAGTTCTAGTCTCCCCCGTCCCATGGTATCAGAGGGCATGTCGCGCCAGCGCTGCCGGTCACATTAAAAAGTTTACCAGGCGCGTTGTAGTTTATAGGGGGCCGTGCTATACAAACCCAATTTCTGCAGCCTAATAAATTAAAAAATAAAAATAAAAAAATTGTTTGTAGATTGATGTCATATATTTTTTTTACGAAAAAAATAAAAAATTTAAATTTATTTAAAAACTAAAAAAGCCCGATATTTCAATTTTATGGACCAATTTTCTTAGAAATTAATTAAAAAATAGAAAACACAATCCAATCATAAAAAAATTATATATTTGAAAACTAGACATCTTGATCTATAATGGGTTTTGATTTCATAAACCAATTCTAGAAAAAAAAACCCATCAGCTATATTACCAAAGTTAGTTATTTCTCTTGACATTTCCTTAGTCTTTTAGTTGTAGGACTAAGGTTAAGAGTTGGGTTACCAAGCCTTTCCTAAGCCTAAAACCAAATAAAAAAGTGGGTTGGGATTTTAATTTTCTTAGAACGTGTACCTGATTTAAAATGGGTACCTATTCTATTTTTAGAATGAGCACCCATTTAGGAATGAGATCTTGATCTAAGGCTCGGGATCCCATTCCTAAATGGGTACCCATTTTTTAAAAAGTGGTACCCATTCCTTTCAACATTTTTGGGCTGAAACTTCCCCTCTTCATGGACCCAACTTCTTGCACTTACCCTAATATTCCTTTTGGCCACATACCACTGTGAAAGCTACCAATGTTAATAGAATTGAATAGATTTTTGAGCTTCTCCTCCAATTTAACACAAGATTTATTGTTAGGGGGTTCCTCCATGGAACTTGTGGGAATATTATTCTATGAGCTATGACTAGCATGGGCCCCATAAACAAAAGGATTATTTTCTTTGAACACATGGGAGTGTCTTAGAGGGGTAGGAGTGGCAATTGGCTCCCCCATAATTGTGTAATACTTAATGGGGATAGGAGAGGAGGGATAGAGAGAGCTCTTTCCTTTGGAATTAGTAGAGAAGGTAAGGGGGTCGAGGGCTTGATACAAGGGAATAAGTGGGGAATTATCCTCCTTAGAAGAGGAATAATTAGGACCACACAAGGGTTTTCTAAAGGAAACCCTATTATTTTTAGACCCAAAATTGGAAGTAGGAGGGTCCACAAGACAATTGGGGTAGATTTTTCAAAGGAGAGTCAAAGAACATAGAGGGGTGGGGTTTACCAAAATTTTTCCTTTTAAGAGTAGGTCATTTCTTTGACTAGGAAAGGGAAGGATTATATATGCATGATTCACAAGTGAGAACTAGGGTTAGGGCTAGGTTGTTATCATAGAGACAATAAATTAACCCCTAGTACAAGGGGAGTTGTTTCTCATTCATTAGAACTTCTTGAATAGAATTTTCTAAGGAGGAATAGAGACAAAAAAATTAACATTATACCTAAAATGTTTAAGAATAGGGAAGATGTAGGAATGAAACCTTTTATAATGATCCTCCAAAATGATATACTATTAAATAGTTTGGATAACTGAAGTCACCTTTTTGGTCTGCAGTTATGCATTCAGTCACATCGGTAGAGGAAATGAAAATTGTGTTATTAGTAGTGTTACCGATAGAACAAGGAATTTGGTCTGATAGCTTCACCTGATCATCATTTTGGGTTGTGGGTCGATGAATTTGTTTTACAGGCATGTGGAACATATTATTATTGAATCTCGTGAAGTTGTTTTTGTGGCTATATGGTTGAGTAGGTCTGGTTGGATATCTTCTGTCCATTTTCTTGATAAAGCCAACTCAGTGGTAATAATGTATTATGGATGTATAAAGTTGAATTATTTTAATTATCATCAAATCCAAATGATCAACTATTGGTCCTAGCTATTGTATAACTAACTTATTCAGATCCACATCGAAATTATCCAGTGATTGGGCCGACTAGTTGCAAATTTTACTAAGTTTTGTTGAAGCTGACCTATGGTGGTTTATTCCTTGTGAGTGGATATATTTAGATGATCGGTCATATCATTTGGAGGTATGAAGAAGTTATGTGTGTGTATCTTGCAAATATCTAAGTTACATTTGAGTGACATGCATAGTTTCACTTGCGCATAAAGATTTTGTGTGTGAACTTGAGCAGAATAGAGCAGAAGTTCTTCATCAGTCATTAGGATAGAAGGTTGACATTAGAGCTAAACCGAAACTGTAATCAAGCATTGGCAGATGCTATTATCTTAGTTCATTTTCTTTTGGATCTATTCCAAACTTTTGTTAGGGCAGTGAGCCCCATTTTGAGCAGTGAGCTCCAGGCAATGAGCCTGAATACAAGTGCATTCCCATTTTGTAATACTTCTTTTGAGTATACTCAAAACTTATTGTGGATTGGAAATCCACACTGATTTTCCCCCTTATAGGGTTTCCACGTAAAATCCTTGTGTTATGGTTGTTTGGTTTCTTGTTTTTTGTTTCCGCATATTGATTTTGATTAAATGTGTTTAGTGGAAAGAAGATTAGAATAAAAGAATTAATTTTTGTAGAACACTGATTCACCCCCCCTCTCAGTGTTGCTTGTTTCCAACAATTGGTATCAAAGCCTATTCCTCGAAAGAAGCCTGATAGCTTGGGGAGATCTTGGAAAGTATATTCAATGGATACAAGCAGTTTGCAACAACAACTCATGGTGGCCTTGGATGATCTTGACCAGTCCAAATTAGAGATATGGGAACTACAAGAAAGTCTTGACAATGTAAAAAAATTTATCCAGTCATTGAAAGACAAAATCAATGAGTCAAGGGAGAAAAGAAAGGAATTATGTGGTCAAATCAAGCAGAAGAACAAAACCGATGAAGATGAACAACTTAGTCAAGCCCTAAAGGAGAAAATAGAAGAATGTGAAAAGTTTTCCCAAGAGAATGTTGCCTTGAAGAATGAGACAAAATCCATCATGATTAATATTACGAAGGAATTAGAGGACATAAAGAAAAATGAAGAAAATCTTGCACAATCCTTGAGAGAAAAGTATGAACAATGCATCCAACTTGAAGATGAGCTGGAACAAACCAAGAATAATAAAGAGGAGCTTGAAAAATAGCTTGATGATCTCAGAGATCAACTTTCTATAGCAAATGAGTTTAAGGAAAAATTCAAAGCAAGCTCAGCCAAGCTTGATGAAATGATCAAAGGTCAAAGAACTGATGGTGATAAACGAGATCTTGGATATGAAGAAGGAGAAATATCTAGATCTGGACAAAGGAGATCAGATAAAAAGAATTTCGAACAAAGAAAATTCAAACAAGGAAACTAGGTGAATGAATCTAGGAGGAATATGGTAAGGCAACCCAATTCTCAAAGATTTAATGGCTATTGTTATGCTTGTAACAAATTTGGTCATATGGCTTCTTAGTGTAGGAGTAAGACAATCACAAGTAGACCTTCATTTTCAGGTCAGTGCTTTAATTGCTACAAGTATGGTCATAAGTCAAGTGAGTGTAGAGTTATGGTGCATAATTTACATAGAGACATCAAATGTTATGCATGCAATAGATTTGGACATGTTGCTAACCAATGCAAATCAAGACAAAGCCAGTGGAATAATTGGATTAGATAGAGGAATGTTGTTTGTTACAATTGCAATAATTTTGGTCACACCTCTAGATTTTGTTGGAATAGAAGAGGTTTGGTAAAACATAACATGCAACTGGATGCTAAGGGAAAAGGAAAGATCATTGAAGATGAAATCAAGAAGTAGATGTAGAAGAAATGGGTAAGGAAGAAACCCTCTATAGAAATAAATGGATCTGCACCAGAAGTCTCTTCTGGTAATGCCTCTAGAAACTAATTGTAGGTCTCTGCCATAGGGGGGGCTATCAAGAAAATCTTCTAAATCCCCTACAAGTGGCTAGCACTAGAATTCAGATGAGTCCAATAGGAAATTGATTTTTCTTCAAATGTTGTGAAACAAAGCTAAGGTATCAACAAGGATTATTGATGGTCCACACAAAAATTGTTTGTCCCGAAATACAAAAAGTCTGAAAACCTACAGAATTAGGGCAAGAGCATTTATTGCAAAAGTATAAAGTTAAGTTCGATGACAATAAAAGAACTGTTCTTACTCTCATTTATCACATTGCATTCGAGTAAAAGAATTTTGAAGTGCTCTAAGGTAACCCTTCCTAAAACAGAAAGGAGATTCAAGCTCAAAAAGGAATCTATGAATTGATCTCCATTTCGTCTCCAAAAGGTATTTATAGCAAAAACTTGTAAATTTGTGTTCTCTCAATCATGTCTACCCCATTGTTGGTTGAAGTTAAAGATAGGCCGCATCCAAAGTTTAAGTGGCATCCATACAAATCAGTAGACATTGATCCCCTAGGTGAATTTTCTTTCATGTCGTACAATGTTCTTCAAATTGAGGATATTAGGGCATATGTGCATGTGAACATTAAAGATTTCGATAGTGCTCAGCTGCTAGAATTATACTTTAAACACATAGTGCAAGATGATTTCTCTATGAAACTCAAATTTCAAACCCTAGTTGACATGAACTTTGCACAATACATGAAGTTTCCTATATTTGAGGAGGATGAGTGGGTTTAGTACATTCTGAACAGAGTGCATGATGAAGTCATGTGGTTAGATATACCATTTAAAATCTCCAAGGAAACTATCTATGTAGTGATAGGTTTAAACTCTTCTAGTAGACTCATTGTACTAAAGTCCATAAAGAATGATGATGTTACTAAAGAAACTAGCTCTCATTGGGATTAAAGGGAAATGGCCATAAATGATATTTCCTAAATTGATGTTAAATTTGCGTCCATGATCATAGGGTATAAGATCTATCATTCAAGCCGAGAAAATTCAGTATCCAGAACTGTTATCTATACAACCTATGAGATGATTAAGAAAAATAAAGATTATGATTTATGTGAAGTGCTCAGAGGAAAGCTTCTTGAAAATTTGAAGAAGATCAAAAAGGAAAAAAAGAATGTCTTCAAGTTTAGAAACTTGTTGATTTTTCTCTATTTTTACTTCTTAGGCGAATTACCAGGATTCGGTAAAGTTCAATGGAGAAATGATACTCCGGTTGTAGTATAGATCTGTGATATACTATGCAATCTTGGAAATTGGGAGACCCGCAACTCAATTCTATGGGGTCACTTCAAAAACTTTCAAAAATAGATGCATGCCAAAGAAAGGATACCTGAAGTTGTAGTAGAATAGTACAAGGACTCCATATGATTCATGGTTGATATTGATCAGTGTTACATGGAAGCTGTTGATCCTAGGTCAGTTTGGATCATGTCAATGGGATATGAGTTAGATGGAAATATTTTGAAGATGTATGCAGAACATCTATTAAAATCACCTCTAGATACCAATGAAGAAAGGTTTGGTACATATGCTAAGAAAATTCTGCAAGTTCACTCAGATTTAAGCAAACCAATGTCCATCAGGAAAGTAAGGAAGCAAATCAAAATCCTTGCAAAGAATATGGGTATTCTAGTTGAAAAAATGAAAGAAATAAGAAGACAAAGGGATGAAGTTGAAGCTAAAGCAGCAAAAGGAAAGGAAAAATAAAAAATAGCTAGTCAAGGAACATTTTCAGCCAGAGCAACCAGGAGTTCCTCTGCTACCTAGCCAAGTAAGGCAGAAGCCTCTGAAAGAAAGAAGAAGAGAAAAAGCTCAAGAACTTACAAAGTTGCATCCACAAAAGAGGAAGAAGAGATAGATTCAGAAGAGATAGTAAGAGAATTGAAGGCTACTTGGACTCATGCGATCAAGCTAAAGAAAAGGAAGCCTTTCGGGAAAAGTGAAGAAGCTCAAAAGAAGCCCAAAATTGTCAAGCCCAACATGAGTGTGGAAGAAGTTGGAAATGCAACAGTAGCTAATGGTAATCTCAAACCTCTCTATGATATATTTGAGACTTTTGATGATTCTGGAAAAAGGATTCTTGAAGAAGTTGCAGTTAAGCATTTAAATGCTTTCAATAAAACTCTTGTTGATATTTTGTTTGGCTTGCCTACAAGCCTATATAAAGCTTTGGAGTCAAGAAGGGAATTTTCCATAACTGAGGAAGAGAACTTGAGAAAAAGGGTTCTTGTTGATCTGTGTCCTGAGATGGGGATTGAAGAAATGGACTTACTTCTTCTAAGGGTCAAGAAGGAATTTAGAACCAAATCAAGAATAAACAAACCTATGATTGGTGACACTGAAGCTATGATGAATGAGACCAAGGCAATTTTGGAAGAATTTTTGTCAAAAAAAAAGGAAAATGTTGAAGAAGTCAATACTGAACAAACTAAAGGTCATGTGGAAGTAAATAAATCAAAAGAAGGAAATGCAGATGATGGAGTGAAAGAAGGGAATGAAGATGAGGAAGTAGAGGTGTTAGGAGAAGAAAATGAGAATGTGCAAGACATAAATGTATCTAATTCTCCTGTATCTGGGGATACTCTAACTCCCATTATTGAAAAAGTTGAGACTCCTGCAACAACTAAGGAACAAGTTGAGGAGGTTACTGAAGGTAGAGAAGTGCCTGCTGAAGAAAAGGAAACTCCAAAAACCACACTAGAAGTTTAGTCTGAATCTAACAAGGGTAAGCAACCAAAAATCAGCCCAAATAAAGCAAATGAATCCCTAATATTGAAGATTCTGAATTTGATGAGAATTCAATTAATTTATCTACTTTATCTCCAATTCAAATGTTGAAAGTTATCAAAATAGCTCAAGACAAAGCAAATGATAAAATATTGAAATCTCACATTGAAGATAGTGAGCTATTAAAACTTGCCTCTGGAGTTCTACAAAAGCTACTACCTATGCATGTTTTGGACCCATCAGGCTCCACCTCCAGTGAGTTAAAAAGGTTGATAAACTCTATGGACTCACATTTCAAATACTTTGAGGACTCATCCCTTGTTAAAGTGAGAAAGGAATTTAAGGAGGAAATATTTGGTAGCATAATCATGCTAATTGCTAAAGGAAAAAAGCCGTTAGAAACTTGCATTCAGTACACTCAAGGTGATATAATTGAGGGATAAAATGTGTACAAATCTTGCTTAATCATGTCCAAATTTACAGCTGCAAATGAGAAGAAGATAAAAGACATTGAGTAACAGTTGGCTATCATTTCCAACAACCTTGACCCCTTGGCCAACAGTGTGTCATCAGGATTGTAAGGTAATATCCTTGCTTGACCAAATGAAGAATTTAAAGTTTTAAAATGAAAGAATCATTAGCAAAGTAAGTGACTTAAGGGGACTGATTAGTAAAAAAATTGAGATGTTGGTGAATGCCTTAAAGGAAGCAAAAAGTGTTGTTACTGCCCCTGATCTGGTAAGCCTAGAAGCAACGAAAACATTATCCTATCTTATCTATGGTCATATCACCATTTTGGAAAGTTTGAAGAGTATTTGGGACTCCACCCTTAGTGAATTGAAAAAGGTCTTTGAAGACATCTTCAAATTGTTATAAGTCTCCAGAAAATACTTGTATAATTTTATATTCCCAATTTTGTCATTGATGTCAAAGGGGGAGAGAGAGAGTGTAGTGAAAAATTTCTTAATATTCTTAGGGGGAGTAATATTGTGCAGTGGTACATTATTCAATATTTTGTATATCGGTAGTATGTTAATCTCTAGACTTAGTCATTTTTCACTAGGTGTTGCCATTAATGCCAAAGGGAGAGATTTTTGGCATATGATGCAATTGGACATGATATTTGGCTTCAAGTGTTGTCATTGATGGCAACTGAAGTCACCTTTTTGTTCTACAATTATGCATTCAGTCACACTAGCAAAGGAAATGAAAATTGTGTGTTATCGACAGTGTTACCGACAAAACATGGCATACAGTTTGATAGCTTCACCGGATCACCATTTAGGGTTGTGGATTGATGAATTTTTTTTTCAGGCACATGGAACATATTATTATTGAATCTCTTGAAGTTGTTTTTTTGGCTATATGGTTTAGTAGGTCTAGTTGGACATCTTCTATCAATTTGCTTGATAAAGTTGAATCAATGGTAATAATGTATTGTGGATGTATAAAGTTGAATTATTTTAATTACCGTCAAATCCAGATGATCAACTATTAGTCCTACCTATTGTATAGACGACTTATTCGGATCCACATCAAAATTATCCATTGATTGGGCTGACTAGTTGCAAATTTTACTAAGTTTTGTTGAAGCTGACCTATGGCAATTAATTCCTTCTGAGCAGATATATTTAGATTATTGGTCATATCATTTGGAGGTATGAAGAAGTTATGTGTGTGTATGTTGCAAATGTCTAAGTTACATTTGAGTCATATCATGCACAGTTTCACTTGTGCAGAAAGATTTTGTGTGTGAACTTGAGCAAAATAGAGCAAAAGTTCTTCATCAGTCATCAGGACAGAAGTTCGACATCAGAGCTAAACCAAAATTGTAATCAAGCATTGGCAGATTCTATTATCTAAGTTCATTTTCTTTTGGATCTATTCCAAACTTTTGTAAGGGTAGTGAGCCCCATTTTGAGCAGTGAGCTCTAGGCAGTGAGCTTGAATGCAAATGCATTCCCATTTTGTAATACTTCTTTTGAGTATACTCAGAACTTATTGTGTATTGGCCATCCACCATGGTTTTTCCCCTTATAGGGTTTCCACATAAAATCCTTGTGTTATGGTTGTGTGGTTTCTTTTTTTCTATTTCTGCATATTGATTTTGATTAAATGTGTTTAGTGGAAATAAGATTAGAATAAAATAATTAATTTTTGCAAAACATTGATTCACCCCCCTCTCAATGTTTCTTTTTTCCAACAAGGCATATGTTTCTTTGAAAACAATAACTTTAATCTGAGTGTAACCTTTGTAAACCAATCTTGCCTTGTTTCTCATTACCTTTCCATTTTCATCCAGCTTGTTCTAGAATACCTTCTTAGTTCCAATTACATTTTTTTCTGTCGGTCTGGGTACAAGTTCCCAAGTTTGATTTTTCTCTATCTGATCAAGTTCTTTTTTCATTTCCTTCACCCAATTATGATCATTACATGCTTCTTCCACAATCTTTGGCTCGGTTTCCAAGAGTAGACATATTAATACTTGCTCTTGAGTTTCTTTGCTTCTTGTGATAATTCCCTCATTCTTATCTCCAATAATTTATTTTTCTAAGTGATTTTTCTATACATACCTTAGAGTCTTAGTTGTAGTTGTCGGAGCCTCCTTTGTCTCTTCTTCTTCTTCTTTTTATCCTTCTCTCCTTTTTCATCTAAGTTATCTAATTCATATTCAATATGCCTACTAGGAATTCTTTGAACATCTTCATATACTTTCACATTTGCACTTTCAACCATCTTGTTTAGTCTCTTGTTGTAACATCGGTATGCTTTACTTCTTGTAGAGTAACCCAAGAATATTCCTTCATAAGCTCTATTATCAAATTTTCCAAGATTGTCCTCATCTTTCCTGATGTAGCATTTACTTCCAAATTTTTTGAAGTATTTTACTATGGGAGCTCTTCCATGCCATAGTTCATATGATGTCTTTCCATACTTCCTCCAGAACAATAGTCTGTTAAGGGTGTATATTGTTGTGTGTATCACTTCTCTCCAATAGACTTGTGATAAAGTTGCTTCCATGATCATTGTTCTAGTTGCTTCTTGAACTATTTGGTTCATTCTCTCTACTATGCCATTCTACTAAGGTGCTCTAGGGGAAGATAGTTGTCTTTTAATGCCTTGATTTTCACACTATTTTTTGAATTCATCAAAAGTAGACTCTCCTCCTCTATCAGATCTTAAACACTTGATTTTTCTATCAACTTCATTCTCAACTCTTGCCTTGAAAATTTTGAACTTTTCCAATGCCTCTGATTTTTCTCTAAAAAATGCAACCCAAGTAAATTTGGAATATTCATATATTTAAAGCATGAAACACTTCTCATCTTGTAAGCTTCTTGTTCTGGTTGGACCACATAGGTCAGTGTGTATAAGGTCCAACAATCTAGTAGATGTTTCTTCTTTCTTCAGAATGTATGTCTGGTTTGTTTTCCTTCTTAACATCCTTTGCCGATAGTATTGTCTAGTTTAGTTAGTCTTGGAAAATCTCTAACTACTCTTGATGAACTTATCCTTACCAAATTGTCAAAGTTGATGTGACACATCCTCTGGTGCCAAAGCCAACTATCATTGGACTGAGGTACTAAGCATCTTTTTGTAGCTCCTTCTAGTAGATACATATTCCCACTTGTTCTTTTTCTGACTGCAATAACAGTTCCAAATCTCTTCTGGATCTGACAACCATCATCTTGAAACACCACATTATAGCCATTTTCACACATTTGTCCAACACTCAAAATATTATGATATAATCCCTTCACATAGTAAAGATTGTCAATGTTATGTTTTCCATCAAAGGTAATAGAACCAATTCCAACAATCTATGTTTTTTTTATTATCACCAAATCTAAAAGAACCTCCATCATATTTCTCATGCTTTACTAATTTTCTTTTATCACTGGTCATATGATTTGAACATCCACTATCAACTAGCCATTCATCTTTATTTCTTTTAACAAATATTGCAACTTCAAGACAAATATTAGAGATATCAAATCTAGGTTCATCCTTTTCCACCAAAAACAAACAATCCTCATGATCTGATTCATCATCTAAAATGCCAACATTCTCATTGACATAATAGGCCTTTTTATTTTTTTAAACTTTTTCCTTGTTCCTTTCTTCTGACACTTAGTTGCTAAATGACCAATCTTTCCACATCTAAAGCATTTAAGAGGTAACATACCTTTGTACTTGTTGGTACCTTTCTTCAGTTTCCTTGTGAAATTTTCTTCCAACTCCTCTGAACTTCTAGTATTTGAATCATCTTCTGAATTTGTGGCTTTGAAAGTTGTTTTAGATTTCTCCTTTTCTTTTCCAAATTTCCTCATTTCAAATGTTGTCAAGGTGCTAAATAGTTTCTCTCTAGTGAATTTATTTAAATCATAAACTTCCTCAATGGATGAGATCTTGTCACTGTAGCTCTTTGGTAGGGTCATCAAAATCTTCTCCATTACATCTTCATTTGTCAGGGCTCCTCCTTGATTTTTGACTTTATTTACTACACTGTGAACTCTCTAAAAGTAACTTTCTATATCCTCACCTTCTTCCATTCTCAAGTTTTCATATCTGCACTTATCTGTCAACTTCTTTGATAATTTGACTTTATCATTTCCTTCATATATTTCTTTCAACTTTTCCCAAACTTCATAAGGGGTGCCCAGTGAAATAAGTTTTGTTAGCTCATTCTTAGATAAAGCACTATAGATTATATACCTTGCTTTTTCATTCTCTTCATAGGTTGAAAGCTCATCCACAAAAGAAGGACCACTTGCCAGCTCAACATATTTTGTCTCAACATCTTTCCAATTCTTGTAACCAAGAGATATCAGGTAACCTCTCATCTGCACTTTCCAAAAACTATAGTCAGATCCATCAAACACAAGGATTTCCAATTTGTGTGCCATCAGATCTACCCCAAGTGGTTAATCTCTTTTTCAAGGAACCAAGGCTCTGATATCAATTGTTAAACATTTCAGATAACTGAGAGGGGGGTGAATCAATTATCTTCAAAAAAATTTCTTCATTTTACTTAATTTGAATTAGACTTAAATCAATCAAATATTAATAAACATCAAAGCACAAAACAACACCATGCACAAAGAACACCATAATTTACGTGGAAACCCAAGAAGGGAAAAACCACTAGGAAAAAAAAAACTTTTGCACACTTCCCAATGTCTAGATATTTAGATTCACATTCATCACACTTTCTTGCATCAAACAAAAACATCTTATACTTATACCATTCCAAATATTCATAATCTCTTAAGTCATCCAAACACAATTTCATAATTCCTATGTCAGCCAAGCACAATTTGAAATAGGTCACCATAAAAAAATTCTTGTGGTGGAGAGGAATGAAATGTGCACCAAACATAGCCTCCCCACTCAAATCAACACTCTACATGATATCTAGAACCAAAGAGTAAGATATACATGTTACAATGCAAACCATGTGCCAGAGCACATTAACCAACTACCAAATCAGTCCAGACCCAAAAGAATGTATCTTATTGTGTTAAAAGAGGAATGGGACCAAGAAAAATACAACCAAAAATAGATCTTTACAACACAACATCTGGAACCAGGCCAATCTGGATCATCAATACACCAAAACAAAACTTTGGTCAAAAAACCAAGATATGTTGATATCAATGACAACCATTAATGACAACAAGCAATCAAAATCATCTCAACACATTCGAACATATACCTCAACAACATTTCAACCACTCTTTTTCATACGTCTGAGATATCCTCCCTATTGAACCTTTTATGTAACCTATTGATTTTTCACTACTTTCTAAAAAATATTTCATGGCATCATGGTAATTACCTTTCACCTTTTTAGGGATTTGAATCCCTTCCATCTAAATGCTTGTGGCCATGTGTGGGAATTTCCTTGATAAAAACCTAAAAATAAATTCCCCACATACATAGTTCTAGCCTTCTAAGACATGGTGAATTAAAAAAATTAGGGTATCAAAATGATTTATGGATTCCAAGTAAGCAGAAAGGTTCCCTCTTTATATGATATCCTAGAATTCCTCATCATTTTTGAAACTCACAATAATTCATTCCATGTAGACCAAATCACCTGGCATGGTTGAGAAGAGGTAGCTGCTAAGAAACTAGGTACAATAATAACCAAAAGTTTCACAAGGGGAAAAAATCCATATATGTTGCACTATGTTATTATTGATGTCAACCTATTGTTGGTGTAATTAATTATTTAATTACATTTTAGCATAAGTTTACTTAGGAATATTTTATTTCCTAGGTTAATTATTATCCTTATCTTGTTGAGCTATCTTTTTGCTCAAGATAAGACTAGGGTTGTGCATCATTGCATTTTTTAAGGCTTTTGTATTATTTATAAAACAAGTACTTTGAATATATCAATTTGCACATATTTATGCAATCTCTCTGCTTTTTTGTTTTTCTCTTTGAGAGTATATATTGCTGTCTTCTGTCATAGATACACATAATATTGCACCCCTTACTCCATTCAACTATTTTGGTTGGAAAAAAAAATGGAGATTCATTTGAAACACAAAGGGTTGTATAGGGTAACCATGGGTACAAAAATTGAACCTACAGGTGCTACTGAAAATAGAAAATGGTTTAATAACAGAAAATGGTTTAATAGGTGTGATGAAGCTTATGGTACATTATGTCTGTCTCTTTCTTCTAACCTTCTTTTTCACATTGAGTCTTGCACTACACCCAATGAGATCTGGACTACTTTAGAGTCTTTGTTTGGGAAGCAGAATACTATGAGAGGGTTTCAGTTAGAGAATGAGCTTATTGGCTTAAATCCTAGGGATTTTGACAGCATCTAGGATTTTTTCACCAAACTCAAGTCTCTTAGATTACAGTTGTCACAATGTAGTGTTCAGAAAGAAGACTCTTAGTTGATATTGTACATTCTTTCTAAGCTTGGACCAGATTATTCAATTTTTGTATCTACCTTTTATGCCACTAGGGATGCACTTGGTACTAGATTCACTATTCCATCTCTTGATGAATTTTCTTCATCTCTCACTCGAGAGCAAGATAAGTTAGCTAGCATGGTCATGGTGAAACCTTCTTCCTCATCACAGGCACTTATTGCATCATAGGAGCCCAAAGATTAGAAGGCTTCTACAAGAAAAGGAAACAAAAAGAAACAAAAAGATTCCAAACCTCATGAGCAGCAAAAGGAGTCCTCCAATTTATCCTCCTCTTCTGAGGGGAAATCATCTAGGAAGGAGAAGACTACATGTGCATATTGCAAGAGGGAAGGACATGTAGTACATAATTGCTACAAGGACATTGATGAGCTTAAAAAGATTCTTCAAAAACATCAGATTGATTTTCCTTCTAGGATGTCTACATCATCTTCTTCTCCTCATTCTTCTTCTTCAGAATAGCATAACACAGGCACATCTGGTTTACATACTTCATCAGATATGAAGGGACATGCTCTTTGTGCTTCTTCAGGTATTGGATCAGGGAGATGGCTTCTAGATTTAGGAGCATCTCATCATATGGCATCTTCACAGTCTATGTTCACTTCCTTTGAGCCTTGCACTATGTCTCTCATTTTTATGGGAAACAACACTTACATGAGTGTTACAGGGAAGGGGTCTATTAGTTTTGGGGAACACTCCTTTCAATATGTCTTGTGTGTCCCTCACTTGACAAACAACCTTCTTTCCATTTATCAGATCACTCATGGAGGGACTGGGAGATCTGTGGAGTTCACGCCTGATTCAGTTATCATCAGAGACTTGGAGAGTAGAGCAGTTATTGCTATTGGGATAGTGGATCACTCATCTCGATTGTATTCCTTCACCAAATTTGCTACTGATGGTGCTTCTATTCCTACAACTGTTCCTCACACTTCTCATGTGCATCATCATTTAGAGGAGAGATTTGGCTTCTTGAACATTGGATTTCTCACTTCACATCCTATTCTTGAGCCTTCCATTCCATCTTCTCCACCTCCTGTTGCTATTGTTGTGGCTACCGATGTGGCTTCTTCTATTTCAGTGCAGCAGGATCTTGTTGATCATCCATCTCTTGAGACTGCTCTTGAGTCCTCACCTACTTTGACTTCTTCATTGGTTGAGGTCACACCTACTTCTGTGGAGACATCTTGGGCTACACCTCCTTCACCTTTAGAGATTGCATTCATTCAGCCTCTTCCCTCTCACTTCTTTCAGGAGATGCAATTTCTTCAGTTCTTTTGGAGCTACTTCATTCTAGGGGGCTATGTGGCCTCTTTCTTCCTCTCTTATGGGGGGGTTCTTTCATGTATCTTTGTGATGGATGGTGTCCTTGGGGGGTCTTATGGAGTCCTCCATCTTTCATCACTTAGTTAGTTTATTGCATTCTATTTTGGGGAGGAGTTTCGTTCCCATGTGGTTTTCTCCTTTACCTCTTTTGATTTAGTTTGCATTACATTTGTAAATGAGTACCTGATTAGGCCTTGTTGTCAGGACTCATCTCTTGCATAATGATTTTCTTCTCCCTAAGTTTCACTTATGGGGGGGTGTTGGTGTAATTAATTATTTAATTACACTTTAGCATAAGTTTACTTAGGCATATTTTATTTCCTAGGTTAATTATTATCCTTATCTTGTTGAGCTATCTTTTTGCTCAAGATAAGACTAGGGTTGTGCATCATTTCCTTTTTGAAGGATTTTGTATTATTTTTAAAAAAATCACTTTCAATAGTCATTATTCTGGTTTTTGCTTGCACAAATTTTCTCTGAGGGTTTACATAACATCTCTTCTTTTTTGTTCTGAATATTTATTGCATGTGATAGGTGATTGCTTGCAGGTGATTCTTGGGGACTATGAAGTTGGTTTTTCAACTTCTACACCTATTTCAAACTCTAGTTTAGTTATGATGAGGAGGTGTTTGTGTTGTTGAGTAGGTGTTGTAGATGCAATATGGTAACTTGGTTTCCAAGTTCTTTTGAGAAAATTTGCATAAAGAGTGTACAAGGTGACAGGGGTGTGTTTTGTATTGTGCTTCACATTTCTTCATTCTTGAAGATATGCTTGTGCAATTTGGATGTGATGTTTATAATTTTTCATAGGTATTATATCCAAAGCTTCATGTTCTAGATCATGTGATAGTAGAATATGTGTTTGACAATGTTTGGCTTGTGCAGAATGTTGTCTAAGAGAATGGAATTCCTTCACATTGCTTTGCATTGAAGTTTCTTGTCTTGCAAATTTGGGAATGTGATAGTATTTTCTTTATCTATCTTCCCTTGGATGGTTTGGTATTTAGCTATTCCACAATCTTGGTTCATGTTTTGTATCTTAGTGATAGTTTAATTGGTTACACAAGTTGATAATGTTCTCAGTTGCATATGTTTGTACTAGTGATTTTGAGTATTTTTTTGGTGTTGGAATATTTCAAGATGTTTTGCAATGTTTCTAAGTGGTCCATAGGTTATTTACAGACTTGGTGAAGTGTGAATTTGGTTTCTTATTAGCATTAATACTAGTTAAGTTGACCTGGCATGTTAGTGTTATTTTCAGATGTGATTCATGGTTTGTGGAAGCTTGGTGTGGCATGCCATTATAGATTTGGGTCCTGGTTAACCCTTGGTGTAGTTTGTCTTCACTTGTTTCCACTACAAAAGTGTTTGATTCCAACCTATTTGGTAGTTGCACATTTGACGTGCATATGTTTCATTGAGCCTGACTTGGAGAAGATTATTTGAGGTTGTGGAGGATATATGCAAGGTTATTTATTAGAGAATTGTGTGATGAGATGTGTGGTGTGAAATAATGTAGGTGTGATTGAGTTTTGTGATCTAAGTTTGAGCATGAATGCCTAAGACTACTAGAAGTAGTGAGCAAAAGGTTTTCACATTTTAATGTTCCTAAATTTACTAGAGGCAGTGAGTTGAAGGTTGTAGATGGTGGAGTTTTTGTGGTGTATTCTTCTATTTCTTTGAGGTATTGAACCTCCTTGTAAAAATTTCTTTGTAATCTCTTTATATCCAAGCAGTGAGCCTTTCTTTCTTTTAGAAAATGATTCTTTTGGGTAGTGAGCCCTTTCGGTAGTGAGCCTTTTTGGTATTGATCTTTTGTAATCAATGTTGATATTCATATATATGTGAGTTAATCATCACCATGTATTTTCCCTAATTAGGGTTTTCTACATAAAATCTGGTGTTTTATTGTGTATGTTTGTTGTTGTATTGATTTGTTTACATTCATTCTGATGCATATTAAGGGTTTGAAGGTTAATGAGAGTAATAATATTTTAATATACAACTAATTCACCCCCCTTCTCAGTTGTCTTGTGTGTCTAACAATTGGTATTAGACTAGAGTTTCCTTAGAAGAAGTTTAACCACTTGAGGTATATCCAGATGGTGCATAGGAATTATGTCAAATCTCCTATGTTTCATGGAACAACTTATGCCTTATGGAAAGCCAAGATGGAATCCTTTATTGTCTCATTAGGGTTTTGTGTATGGATGCCAGTTGAAGATGGATATACTATACTTGTTACTACTCCAACAAGTGAATATGATATCAAGTATTATGAGAATAATGGAAAAGCAAGGAATTCTATTTTGATTGGGCTTTCTGATTTAGAACTTGTGAAGGTATAAAGCTACAAAATTGCTAAAGAGGTTTGAGTAAAGTTGCAAATTATTTATGAAGGAGATGCTAAGGTCAAGTGAGGAAAGATAGAATTTAAAAGAAAATTTTGAAAACCTAAGAATGTTAGAATATGAAGATAGTGTAGGTGAAATGCTCAGGGTTGATGAAATTGTTAGTGTCATCAATGGTCTTGGTGGAAAACTAGAGGAAAGTGAAGTTGTGAAAAGGGTATTGAAAACTCTTCCTAATTTTTATAGTGTTAAAGTTTTTTCTATTGAGGAAGCTCAAAATTTAGATCAATATACTAGAGGTCAAATGTTTGGTTCTTTAACTACTTTTGAATTAAGAGAGTTTGACAAAAATGCTTCAAAGAAAGAAACTACTTTTAAATTCAACAACAAAGAGAAGAATCATGAATCTGATCTGCATGATCTTGATGAAGTGGAAGAAAATTTTGTAAGAAGACTCAAAAAGGGAACTAGAAAATATAGAGGTAAGTTACCTTTTAAATGTTTGAATTGTGAAAAGATAGGTCATTATGCTTCAAAATTTCCATGCAAAGTTTCAAATGAAAAACATAAAGATCATAAAGTTGAATCTTTCAAGAAGGGTCATTATGTTAAATAAGACAATGGTATATCTAATGATGAGGAATCATACTATCCAAATGATGAAAGTGATGAATTATTGTTCATGGCTTTGAATTTTGGAACTAATTCTACTAACCCTGAAATATTTGTGAAGGAAATTACTCTAGAAATAGGTCATAGTATTGAACTTGGAACTATGTTGATTGTCTTTTATACAAGAGAGGAGAGAAAATACTGGATAATTGACATAAGATGCTCAAATCATATGACAAGTGATAAGATTAAGTTTGTTAAACTTGAGAGATATGATGGTGGTTTTGTTAAGTTTGGTGATGACACATCTATAAGATCTATGGAAAAGGTTCAATTAGTTTTGATGTAAATCATAAGACAAATAATGTTATTTATGTCAAGGGTCTCTAACATAATCTTCTTAGTGTAGGAAAAATATGTCGAGGATACATTTTGACGTTTAAGGATGATTTTTGTGAAATTGGAAAAGGTAGCTCTAAAACTTTGGTTACTATAGGAATAAGGAAAGAAGGGAATGTTTATCATCTTAAAGGTGTTGGTGGTAAGCTCTTTATGTCACAAATCAATGAAAGTTGGTTGTAGAACAAAAGAATGTGTCATATCAATTTTGATAGCCTATTGAGGATTAGCTCTACTCATGTTGTGAGAGACTATCCAAGAATTACAAGGCCCATTAATGTAATTTTCAGAGTGTTAGGTTGGAAAATAGAAAATGTAGAGGTTTAAGACTAAGGAATATTCTACTATAGCACCTTTGAAGTTGGTGCATATAGACCTATGTGGACCTACCAAAATAAGAAGCTCTCATGGTGATAGGTATTTTATGTTGTTAATAGATGATTAATCTAGAATGACTTGGGTGACCTTTCTCTAAGAAAAATAAAAAGCTCTAGATAAGTTTAAAGCATTTAGATCTATGGTTTAGAATGAAATGGATTCAAAAATAAAGTGATTAAGGTTTGATAGAGGTGGTGAGTTCACCTCTAATGATTTTAATAGTTTTTGTGAAGATTATTAGATAAAATGACATTTAACAGATCCTAGGACTCCATAGCGGAATGGGGTTGTGGAGAGGAAGAATATGATAGTTCAAGAAGCAACAAGAACCATGTTGAAGGAAGAAAATATACCAGATGTATACTAGAGAGAAGAAATTCATACTACAATTTACATTCTCAATAGAGGGCAAGCAAGAGTAAATAGTTCAAAGAACCCCTATGAGCTATGGTATGGAAAAAATACTAATGTGAAATATTTTAGAGTGTTTGGAAGAAAATGTTATATCAAGAGGGATGATTAAAACATAAGAAAGTTTGATATAAGAATAGATGAAGGAATCTTCCTTGGGTATTGTACAAACAAAAAGGCATACAAGTGTTATAACAAAAGGTTAAAGAAGATAGTTGAAAGTGCAAGTGTCAAAGTGCATGAGGAATCACATCAAAGCTCAATGTTGATAGAATGATATGAATTTGATGAACCCCCTTGTAGAGAACAAGAAAAATAAGAAGAGAAAAAAAGAGATGAAAGTGGAAGAGGAAGAAGCTTCAAAAAATAATCCTAGTACTCCTAAGAATGTATGGAAGAATCATTCTAAAGATCAGATAATTGGAGACAAAATAAAAGGTGTGTTGAGAAGAAGAAAAGCTACTATGATAGAGGAACAAGTAAAATTTTGTTTACTTTTTGAGATAGAACCTAAAATAGTCACTAAAGCATGCAAGGATGAAAATTAGATCAAAGCTATGGAAGAACTAAGGAAGATTAAGAAGAATCAAACATGGGAACTAGTCCCAATACCAACAAACAAGAATGTCATAGGAACTAAATGGGTTTTCAAGAACAAGTTGAATGAGAATGGAGAAGTTATAAAAAAAAAGGCTAGGCTTGTGTGTAAAGGCTACTCACAAGTGGAAGGAATAGATTTTGAAGAGACCTTTTCTCCTGTAGCAAAAATGGATGATATTAGGATTTTTTGGATTTTGTAGCACATAAAGAATTCAAGGTATATCAAATGGATGTGAAGTTTTCATTTTTGAATGGTGAGTTGGAATAAGAGGTGTACATTGAACATTCAAATTTTTTTTAGTTATTAGAGGATCCTGTTATGGTATTTAGGCTTAAAAAGGAATTGTATGTGTATCAATGGGTTAATTTTAAGTTTAGTTTATCAATGAATTGAAAGCATAAACCCAAAGAAATAATGAAGTGCAAAGGAACAATAAACGAAAACACATAAAATAGAATGATCTCACCCAATGTTTTCATTCTCCATGGCTGATCTCCATTACACCTTCTAACTTGCTAATTTGTGTTGCCCTCAGATCAAATGAGCGAGCAATCCTTGATGAAGTCCTACACAAGCTTTGAATGATTTTCTTCTAAAATGCCTATGCCTAAAACATGCCAAGACTAAAAATGGAATAAATGCTACAATTCTTATGAAATATCTAAGTATGTTAGTGCGTAATCCAAAAATGAGAACAAAATAGCATTTTATAGAAAATGCCATTTTGAATGGATGGACGAGATTGACTTTCGGTAGAGACCTAAAATCAGAGGTCAAGATTAAATCTGATAATCCCTAATTAGGGTTAGGGAAAAATACTTAAACGAGCGGTCGAGATGTCATCTGAGAGAATCAAATTGGCGGTGGAGAATAAATGAGATAATTAATTTGAAAATAAAGATTTTCGAAAATCAAGAAGATAAGAGTTGAATTGAAGATCAGATTTGAAAAATCAATAATCCGCCCGATTACTTGATTTTTGGAGGAAAGTTGCCAATTTGAATTAAATTAATTCCAAATATGGATTTTGTGAAATAATAAATAATCTATTTTCAGATTATTTACCAAAATGGACTGTCAATTAAGAATGTGATGACATTTTAAATAATTTTATTTATTTAAAATGAGAGAAATATTAATTTTGACAATTAAATAATTAAAGATAATTATTTAATTTAGAAGATAAGATTAATTAATTAAATAAATAAATCAATTCATTTAATTATGCAATTAGTGAAATAATAAATAAATAAATAAAACTTATTTATTTAATAATCAGGAAGAAATGACTGAAGAAGGGTAATTAAATAAATTTAGAAATTTATTTAATTAAGGGAAAACTTAGATAATTAATGACGTATTTAATAAATAAATAAAATTTATTTATTTAATAATCATGAAGAATAAAAGGACATGAATTAATTAAATAATTATGAATTATTTAATCAATAGTCGAATGTGGACCAAAGACATAATTAAATATCATAATTATGCTAGGACGAAATTGGTAAAAATAGAGCTTGCAGGCCTAGGCCATTTTTAATTCTACATTTTTCCCCTCTTTGTCATAATGTAGCATGTCGCATTGTGACAAAGAAAATAAGTCAAAGCCATGCCCCAGTGAGGGTGTAGAGTATCAATGCCCCCTCGGAAATTTTTTCAAATTTTGGATCGGCGGCAGAAAATTTTGTAAAAGGTCCCGATAAGTCAATTTGATGACTAGAAAAACAATGGTGCAGACAGTTTTGAATTATGACATGTTTAAGGTAGCCAACAGGGTGGTCAAAGTTGGTCAAATGAGCCTCCAGTAATAACCTAGTTGACAAATGCCATTTTGACTTTATAAATAGGTTGACAAAGGGGTAAAAGTCAATTCATTCTTACTATTTACATTGCAAATTTCGAGAGCTCAGAGTGAAAAGGAGTGCAACGAGGATGGTGATTCCAGTGACAGAGCATCACGGCGAGATTGTGCAAACTTTCAGGTGGCCAAAGGGCTTAGAGCCAGTAGTATGTACCCCTATCTTCCTTTGTAATTTTTTCATTTTGCATGCCAAAATTAGGTTTCTAGGGGGAACAATGAATGCGCCGCAACGCATATGCGTTCACGTAAGCCACATTCACCTTCACGTTCAATGTATTTGATGTGTCGCGATGCAAGTGCAATGAGGCCAAGGTTTTGCGTTGCATTTCCCAAAATTTGTGATGCATTCGCCTTTTTGAGTCGCATTTGAAGGCTGGAATGCCGCATTCGACATTTTGCAATGCAATTGATTGTTTGAGCGACGCATTCGAGTGTAGCAATGCAAGTGTCAAATTTCATGACGTAATTGTTCTGATGCAACACATTTGAGCAACCGAGCGACACAATTGCCGTGTTTCAATGCATTTGAAGTACAAAACGACGCATTCGAGTTTTTGCGACGCAATTGTGGTCAATGCGACACATTTGACTTTTGCTTTGACTAGGGCTGATTTTGATGCTCTTTGAATATGAAATGGTTTGTGATGATATTGACAGTTTCCTAGAAGGTACCGACACATTGCTTGGATTTTTGCAGAGACAGCTTGCCCTGATTTACATGCGAGAGAGCAGACCGACGACATTCCGGTTTGTTGATCAGTTGAGCCTACGAGAGCGGCGACGATTGATGTCACTTGGTTTGTACTATGTCGCCTATATGCCCGCCATTCAGGCAAATAGGGGACTGTTGACTGTGTTATGCGAGCGTTGGCATTCAGAGACCTATTCCTTCCACCTACCGATGGGAGAGGTGACCATCACTCTGGAGGATGTGTACCACATTCTACAGGTGCCAATCCGAGGAGAGCAGATCATCTATGACCCTCACCATGGTAAGAAATTTTTTTGGGCGTACTATCGAGATGAGGGTGCAGGGCTCGGCATCCAGGGATATGAGATCCGATGGGAGTTCATGGTGGAGCACTATGCTCATTTTGATGCTTTCCTGGTGACACTTATTGGCGAGATACTGATTCCTAACCGTCGGGGACATGGGTTCCCTATTGGTTGGGGAGATGTCCTCGTTGGGATGAGACGGGACAGGACAATTTATTCCTGGGGCCCGTGTTTATTGGGCACATTCTACCACCAGTTGCACGAGGTTGTTTATCGGAGGGCAGAGAGTATCTCCTGTGGGACTACACTGATGATGATTTGGGCTTGGGAGCATATAGCCATATTTCTTCCACCCATTTAGATACCACAGCTGGCCGAGGGGATGCCCTACGCTTATTATTATGCTAGTGCTTTACAACAGACCTAGATGGGAAAGACAGGTTGGTGGCGGCATCGGATTGACACCATGGTGTCCTTTATCTAGCGACCATACAGAGACTGTGAGTAGTGGGATGATGAGGTGGACCATCTGAGCCTATGCTGATAGTATTGGTATTTGATTGGCAAGATAGTGTAGAGCTCGTTGATCATAGAGATGTATCTACCACAGCATGTCCTCAGATAGTTCAGAGAGCAGCAGGGTGTATCTGCAAGGACAACCAAGTATGTCTAGAGAGTATGCTTGGGGCCAGCTATTCCAGTAGCCTTTGCAAAGCAGCAGATCGATGGGCTAGGAGCCCATCCATGGGGACAGAGAGGTGGGATTGCCGATCCTAGGATCACAGCAGATTACAATCTATGGTGGCAGGCACATAGACTAGTGCCATTGACAGATCCTGATGGGCCAGCACCTGTGGACACACGGTCAGTGAAACCTCATGTGCCGAGAGCCAGGTGAGGAGGAAGGGATGGTGATAGAGGCAGAGGCCAGGGGAGGGACGGGGGCTGGGATGCAGGCAGTGATGGAGGTAGAGATGGAGGTCGAGGTGGAGGCAGGGATGGAAGCTGGGGTGGAGATGACAGAGGTAATGGGGATGATGGAGGAGATGGCCAGAGACATAGGAGAGATGGCCAGAGATAGGGTAGGAGGGTATGCCCATGTGTGGCGAGAGTAGCATTAGATGCTATTCTAGAGGTGGCCAAGGAGGGAGAGAGAGAGAAGGAGCAGCCATGGCAGAAGGGAGAGGAGGAGAGATAGGAGGAGGATGCAAAGGTGGATGTGGAGGTGGATGTGGAGGTGACGGAGGCCAGACAGGAGGATGATGTGGAGGTGGCAGAAACCAGACATGAGGAGGATGTGGGGATGGAGGAGACCAGACAAGAGGAGGATGTGGGGATGGAGGAGACTAGACAAGAGGAGGATGTGCCTCAAGATGAGGGAGTCGGTGAAGAGGATGCAATGGAGGAGGACCATGATGAGGATGATGCCATGGACGAGGCTGAGAGACTCCTCAGATTGTGGATGGTGGAGGGAGAGGAGGAGATACTGTCCTCCTCGACATTGCCACATGATGCCACAATAGATCAGAGGGTGGCCAATTTACAGAGGAGACTGGATGAGAGCATGGCACAGGTCAGAGCACTGTAGGCAGAGCTAGAGGTGGCTCAGGTAGAGTGGGATTAGGCAGTGATCCGTCAGCAGGAATCAACTCAGTGGTGCACAGAGTTTGTGGCATTATGCACAGGGCCCTCTAGGGATATCATGCATGAGCTAGCTAGGGTGAGCACGAGGATGGGATAGCATAGGACTTTATATGAGTAGGAGGTGCCTCCTGAGCAATGAGATCTGACACTGTCATGCTCACAAACGAGGAAAGGTAGTGGACATAGATTAGGGAGTGCTAGTGGCAGCTAGAGTCACACCAATGTAGGAGGATCCACCTCCTTAAGGGCACACATTAGGGAAAAGGTCCCACCACTCATGCAGGCACGCCTTGAGTCATCATTCAAGCCATAGTCACAGGTCTACTGGTTCAGTGCAGATGTCAGTACAGAGGCAGTTGCCAGTAGTAGATCCTTCAGTCTCTTAGAGTTAGGCCGCAGTGACATCACATGTGTTTATGACCGTGGAGATGATGTCGTCAGTGTCGGTTCCATTGGTTGCACAGACAAAGGCTGCTATAGGTCCACCCATCATTTTAGTGCTAGTCATAGAGCTCCAACCACCACACTCTTCGCCACAAGGGGATGATGAGAGTCTACCCTAGGGGCATGTTTTTTGTACTTGTTTCCATGTTATGACACATGATGTATATATTATTGAGCCTGTGAGCTCCATTTTTGGGATATCTCTTGACTTTATCCTGTGACATTGTACATTTTTGAGATGGTATTATATGATGATGCAGTTTTGATGCGGCCTACATGTATGTTATGTGATGTTCATGCATTATGATATATGTGATGTGATGCTTTATGTATATTGTTGATTTATGATGTATCATGTATGTCTTGTGATGCTTACTTATGATTATGATGCCATGATGATGCAATGCTTATTTATATGTGATGATGATGATAATGATATGCATAATGTATTTATTAAATGGATGCCATGTTGATGATTATGTTAATGCAATGTTTATATGATCATGTATGCACTTATGTCTTTGTATGTTGCAGGATATCATCGTGAGATGGACGAGAGAAGATGACCAGATTGATGAGAGAAGATGACCTGACCGAAGGAGATGCATGTTAGTTCTTAGACCAAATCCTTCAAAGCTTTACCATAGGACATTAATATTTATTGCTCTTAATCATCATTGGGCAGACTGTTGTAATGGCCAACAAACACCATGATATGACATAGATCAAGGTGTGCAAGGTCATACCATCACATAAGACAAGTAGTCACAGACAAGGATGATCATGGCTCAAACTAAGAGCGTGATTGCCCCAGTCTTTTTGTCATAATCAACCACAAGCATAAAAAGACAAGTGACAATTCATGAAACGTCGTTGCTTCTCTAAATTTTGTTTCTAGGACGTCCTTGAGAAACTAGCAACATGATTGTCAAAATATAAAATAGAGCCCTTGTCATGATACGTCGTTGTTTTTCTAAATCCTAGAATCAAGACCTCACTGAGAAACTAATAGTCATGCGTGTCAATCGTCATGATACGTCACTGCTTCTCTAAATCTTGTTATTGGGATCTTGCTGAAAAACTAATAACATGATCAAAAGACAAAAGACAAGTGCCAAGTGTTTTCCAAGTGCGTCTGGATATCCATTGTTCTGATGTCAAGATGTCAGGTTTGATGATGATGAGATGCCAAAGTGTCAACGTTTTGATGATGCCCAGATGACAAATGTCAAAAATTCCCAAATTCAGGAAGGACACATCCTGAATAATGTTGACGTCAAGAGGACTGATCCCTAAATGTCAAAAGGGGTCCCTTGAAATGATGACGATGCCTAGGAAGGACACATCCTAAGGCATAAATGAAAAAGTTGGTTCTTCAGAAGGACACATCTGAAGAATACTGATGTCAAGAGGAGTGATCCTCAAAATGTTGAATGATAGTGACGATGCCTAGTAATGACACATCCTAAGGCATGAATGAAAGAGGTTATCTTTCAAAAGGACACATCTAAATGATAACTAAGAGTTGACAGTTTGACAAGCTATGATGATTTGACTTGTTTTGACCAAGTTTGACTTGTGTTTGACTATATGTCAATATTGTCATGATGATATGATTGACATGTTGATGAGATTGTCACACTGAAATAAATGATTGCCATAATTCATTTGAGGATTTTACCCATTTTGTAATGATTCGCTTTGTCTTGAAGACCTTTTGATGTGTGTGCCAGTGTGATGCCATGAACCCTAATGGACTGACCTAGTGCGGTCTCGGGGGCTCATTGACAGATGGCCTTGCCTATGTCATGCACTCAGAGACCTCGTAGTTTGAAACGACCAATGACTTTCTCTTGATAACCAAAGATTGTGCCATGATTTTATTTTGAGAAACCTAAAAGGATTGACCTAATGTCTCGGGGACTTGAAAATGAGTCTTTCCTATGTAGCAAATGCGCAGAGACAACGTAGTTCAGAAAAATGCCAAAGATTGCTTGATATAACAGACTTTGACAAGAGATGACTCTGTGTTTACGTTCTTCGAGAAGTCTAACATTTTGCTGTGGTTTCTTCAGGAATTTTTTTAGTTTGTAGGTCTTTCTTCAGATGTTTTTGTCTTTTTTCAGGACTTTTAGCAATGTTTTTTTTTTTAGGACTTTTACAATGTTTTTGTCTTTTTTACTTTTACAATGTTTTTGTCTTTTTTTAGGACTTTTTGCAATGTTTTTTGTCTTTTTTAGGACTTTTTGCAATGTTTTGTCTTTTTTTAGGACTTTTTGCAATGTTTTTTTGTCTTTTTTAGGACTTTTTGCCAATTGTCAAAACCATGTGTGACATCCACTGTAGTTACATGATAAAATATTTGCCCCAAGTCAGGTCCAAGACTTAGCCAATTTTAAGGGACATGAAAGGGATGTGCCAGGGGTGCCAGATGGACAGTCATTAGGACTTGATGTTAACCGTTTATCAACCATGAAAGGAAGGGTATAATGTGGTGGTGACGAAAAATGTATTTCATCCTAGGCCACATCAGACAAAGTGATAGTAGATGGCAAAGCAATGATTGATTACGTTGTTAGAAACCCATGATCAGATTTGCAAACCAGAATAACCTTCCACAGAAGAGAAAATCAAAAAAGCAAGAGAGGTTGCAAAAAGATGTGCAACATAATATTCGAGAATTCAATAAATTACAAGATATGATTTGTTTTATACAAGTAAAGATGCAAACCTAATCTTATCTTGAGCAACAAGATGGCTCGATAAGATAAAGATGAAAGCCTAAAACTTAGGAATTAAATAATTACCTAAGTAAACTTATGCAAAGTGTAATTAATAATTAATTACACCAACACCCCCCCATAAGTGCAACTTAGGGAGAAGCAAAATAAAGCATGCACCTAAAACTAAGATGAATGCAAGAAAGCATGAATGGGTCCCGGCAACAAGGCCTAATCAGGTACCCAAGTACAAATGCAATAATGGAGTAGAGAAGGAAAACCCTGTGGGACAAAACCCCCCTACAATGAGATGACTACTGCAAGAAGCACTGGAAGAACACTTTGGAGTAACATTGGAACCACAATCTAACAAGCAAGGAAAGATACCTCTGTCTACAACTGAAACCAAAACCGGAATCATGATAATGTGATAGCAGACCCGATGCCACAGAACACTCAAAAACTCACAAACTGGAACAACCCTGGAATCTATGAAGCAACAGGAGATGAGATGATGACATAATTTGGAAACCATGTATCTCGATGCCGATGCCAAACTGTGACTAAAACTCTTCCATGGGAAGGAGTACCAAAAATAGACTCTGGAACAATAACCACAAAAATATGGCCCTCAAACTGAGAAGAATCTGAACCAATGAGGATCAAGAAATGTAATCTCCCAACTGAAGTGTGAACCAATGAATCGGACATGTGTCAAGCAAGACAAGAAATGTGGCCAAAAGAAACTAAGAGACCAAATAACCCATATGAGTTGCCATGAAAACAAAATGAAATATGGGATCAAAGTGAAAAACAACACTCTAATCAAATTATTATGCATGAAACCCCCCTGAATGGAACTTTATCATAGTTCATTTATTACAATAACCCGACAATTGTAAAAGGTGAGCATACTGAAAATGCATAAATATAAAATTAAAATAGACTGCAGATCTATGTAGAGGACTGAATTAGCTTTCCAACGCTGCAAGAATGACGAAAAACGAAGCACCGAGTCAAAAGATATGCCCTCCGGAGTGAAAACAGCAAAATCTGAGTTCAAAGGCCTGCAAAAAAAATCTGGAGCAAGATCTGGTAAAAACACCAACACCACTGGAACAGCGTCGGAATCAACTTTCCAATGGTATCTCGTTTGCAAAAAGCGGAGATCGTATGCAAGAAATACACCCGATTTTGTGAACATTGCTCTAGAATGGAGAAAACACAGTGCGCCATTAAATTTGACGGTCATACGGCCATCGCAATGAAAATACGGGCCCAAATTTGACGGTCAAATGGCCGTCGGCGCTTTTTCCCAATTAAACTTATTACAAAAAAAATGTTTTTTTGAAAAAAAAACAATAAAAAAATACATGATTTTTCTTTTAATTTTTTAAAAATGATTGGTGGGGGCACGGGCCACCCCCACCTCCATGATGGTGTAGTACTGTTGTGCAGGTACGTCCCTGGTAGGGGTACTACCCCTTTCAAAAGGCTTTTGTGCTTTTTAAAAAAAAAACAATAAAGATTTACAAAAAGCTTTTAATTTTAATTTATTTTTTTTGCATGCACAAAAAAATGCGAAATTTTTCTTTTTGCAGAAAAGTAAAAAAAATTTATGAAATTTTTATTTTACCTCGGAAAGCATGCTGGAGAGGCCATACGACTTCTCTGGCAATTTTTTTTGTTTCCCGGATCAACTACTCAAAAATCGATGAAACGAAGGGCGTTCTTAGGGTTTTTGGCCGCTGTGAACGCAATGGTGACCTCTGTTTGTGCTCAAACTGCTCCGAAAAATCGGCTACCTCCAGAGCTTGCAAAAATTCTCCGAGCTTGAAACCCTCACAGATCTAGCAAACGATGGCCAAAATCTGCAAAATAAAAGTCAATCCTGACTTTTTCCAGCGCTCTGAATCCAATGGTGAAGCCCGATCTGATCCAAAACGCCTCATGAATGAACTCAAGGCATGATGTCCTCGAGGAATCCCGAACGAACCCTGCAATGATTTCTCAAAAATCTGAGAAGGGGCTGCAAATCAAGGCTCTGATACCATGTTAGAAACCCATGATCAGATTTGCAAACCAGAATAACCTTCCACAGAAGAGAAAATCAAAAAAGCAAGAGAGGTTGCAAAAAGATGTGCAACATAATATTCGAGAATTCAATAAATTACAAGATATGATTTGCTTTATAAAAGAAAAGATGCAAACCTAATCTTATCTTGAGCAACAAGATGGCTCGATAAGATAAAGATGAAAGCCTAAAACTTAGGAATTAAATAATTACCTAAGTAAACTTATGCAAAGTGTAATCAATAATTAATTACACCAACATACGCATGGCACCTATTTGCTAGGTTTTCACCATGGTACTTATCCAAAGCGCCTGTTTGTGAGGTTTTCACTGTTGGATGAATCATTTATCTTTACTATTTTTCTCATTTTTCTTAATTTTTTTTTGGTGCTGCCAAGATGCCTATTTTCCAGGTTTTCATCAAGGCAACGATTTTTTTATCATTTTTCAATTTTTTTGTATTTTACGGTTTTCAGCTCGATCTCCTGATGCTATGCGTAGAACTTTTCAAGATGTAAACTATTGATAGGCTCTGTCAGTTGTTCCCCATCTGGAGTTGCTAGCTGATAGGCTCCAGAACCAAAAAAAGATACGATGATGTAAGGACCCAACCAGTTTGGTTTAAACTTTCCCGACTTTTCTCTATCAGCCTGGTTCTTAGAGTTCTACATGAGAACTAGGTCGCTAATGTCAAATTTCCTGACCATAACCTTCTTGTTGTAATTGTGACAGAGACAATTCTGATATGCTTGTAGATGGTTCAGGGAATTTTTTCTTCTTTCTTCCAGCATCTCCAACTCGTGTAGGCGCGATTGTCTATACTCCTCTTCATCAGTCAAACCCTTCAGGGAGACTCGTAACGAAGGAATTTCAACCTCAATGGGTAGGATGGCCTCAACGCCAAGGACCAGGGCAAAAGGAGTGTCTCTTGTAGGCTTACGAATGCTAGTGCGGTAAGCCCATAGAGAAGGGTTGAGTTGTATATGCCAGTCATGGCCAGCATCATTGATAGTCTTTTTGAGGATTTTAACAATGGTTTTATTTGACGCCTCAGCTTGACCATTTCCTTGCAGGTAATACGGAGATGAAAAATGGTGTTGGATGTGGAATCGCTCACATAACTCACTAACGTATTGGTTTTTAAACGAACATCCATTGTCAATGATGATGGATTGCGGAAGGCCATACTGGAAAATGATGTAGTTAAGAATGAACTTGGATATTTGCTTACCGGTCATGTATGTTAGAGGGATGGCTTTGATCCACTTCGTAAAATACTTAGTGGCGGTGATGATGAATTTGTGGCCATTGGACGAGGTCGGATGGTTCTTACCCACAAGGTCGAGTCCCCATTGAGTGAAGGGCCAAGGAGAAGTGATTGACTAAAGTTCCTGCGCTAAAGCGTGAATCAAATCACTATGAATCTGGCATTTGCGACAAGCCCTAACATATTCTATTGCATCCTTTTCACGATCGGCCAATAGTACCCAAGTCTTGTTACTTTCTTGGCTAGAGTAGGACCACTCAAATGAGACCCGCATATACCATCATGTACTTCACGTAAGGTTGTATGTGCTTCATTGGTGTCGAGACATCTAAGCAGGGTGTCGTCAAAGCTACAACGGTAAAGGGTGTCACTGACGATGGCATACCTTGCAGGTTTTTAGATGAAGGATTTCCTCTGGTTATTGGATAGGTTAGGTGGAAGTGTTTGAGACTTAAGGTAGTCATAAATATCCTGGTACCAGGGAGAGTCAGGACCAACAAGTTTGTAGACCATCTCTGACTTCAACATGTCATAGGTAGGAACCAACAATTGCTCTATTAGGAATTCCAACTGAGGCAGATTGCTTGGTATGTCAAGGAGAAAGCCTATTGTAGCCATGGCATCCGCTGCTTTGTTCTGTGCTCTCGGAACTTGTTCAAAAGTTACCATATGAAAGTACGTTTGGAAACTGTCAACCATCCATTTGTAGGGCATCAACTTCTAATCTTGTAGGTCATAGTCATCATTAACCTGGTTGATGACGAGCTAAGAATCCCCATAGACATGTAGTACTCTGATTTTCCATTTTATTGCCATTCTTAGTCTTATAACTAGTGCCTCGTATTATGCCACATTGTTTGTGCATGGGGAGGCAATGCGGAAAGAATTAGGAAAGGAGTTTCCTTGAGGGGTGATGAACAAGATTCCTACCCTCGAGCCATGATTTGTGTGTGATCCATCAAAGTAGAGTTGCCAAGGTGCATTAGGTTCCGTATGGAATATCGACTCGTCTAGAAAATCTGCCACTAACGGATGATCACTTTGCAAAGGTGCATTCGCTAGCTGGTCCACTATGAGTTGTCATTTTATTGCCTTTCTTTCTACATATTGAATGTCATATTTGCTCAGAATCATGACCCATTTTTCCAGACGTCTTGTTAAGGCTGCCCGAATAACAAATATTTGAGGGGGTCAATTTTTGCTACTAGTAGTGTCTGATGGCTTAACATATAATGTCTTAGCTTCTGAGCTGCAAATACCACGGCTAGACAAGCTCGTTCAATTGGTGTGTAGTTCAGTTCATACCCGACCAATGTCTGACTAATGTAATATATAGCTCTTTCTTTTTCTTCTTGGTCATTATGTGCTAGTAATGCCCCCAGTGCTGAATTAGTTGCCGAGATGTATAGGATCAATGGCTTTCTGTGAATGGGAGGCATGAGGACTGGCGTTGACAATAGGTAATCTTTGATATGCTGAAAGGATTGTTGACATTTATCTGTCCACACAAAGGGGATAGCCTTGTGTAGAAGATATTGGAATGGATGGCATTTGTCAGCTAATTGGGCTATGAAGCACCGAATAGATTGTACCCTACCTTGTAGAGTTCTGAGTTCACTGATTCCTCTGGGTGGAGGCATGTCTATGATGGCTTTGAATTTTGCTGGATTAACCTCAATGCCTCTTCGAGAAAGTATGTATCCTAAGAGTTTACCCAATGTGACACCGAAGACACATTTCTTAGGATTTAGCCGGACTTTGTATTCATCCAGTCTCTTGAAAATTGTGTCTAACACCTTCAAATGATCTCTCCTTGTTACTGATTTAGCCAATAGGTCATCTACATAATCTTCCATCATTTTATGCATCATGTCATGAAAGATTGTGGTCATAGCCCTTTGATATGTGGCACCTACATTTTTGAGACCGAATGGCATGACATTCCAATAGTATGTACCCCATGGGCAAGTAAATGTCGTTTTGTGCTAGTCTTCGAGGGAAATGTGAATCTAATTATAGCCGGAGAAACCATCCATGAGGGACAACATCTCATATCTTGCTGTGAGGTCAACTATGATATCAATATTTGGTAAAGGAAAGTCATCTTTTGGGCATGCTTTATTTAGGTCTCTAAAATCTATACAGACGCAGATTAGCCAATTTGGCTTTGTTATTGGCACTAGGTCAGATATCCATTCAACATAGTCAATAGACCATATGAATCCAGCATCTAGAAGTTTCTTCAACTCATCCTTGACCAATAGAGCGACTTGAGGGTGCATTTTGCGTAACTTCTATTTGACTGGTTTGGCATTAGGCAATAGTGGCAGATGGTGCAAAACCAGTTCTGGGTCTAATCCTGACATGTCAGCATAGGACCATGCGAAGTTTATTTTATGTTTTGCAAAGAATTTATGAAATTTCAATCTCTCTTCTTTAGTCAATGATGCAGCAAAGAGGACCATTTTAGGATCTTCTGTAGTTGATATGTTATCCTCGATGGTGTCTTCTATAAGCATGGCCAATTTCTCTTGTTGTATGGGAAGAAAGTCTAGTCCTCCATCTTTGGGCACCTTAGAGAGGTTTTCACCCGTAGATACGTCCTTTGTTTTTACTATTTTGTCATCAAAAGGTTCCTTTCGGTTTCACCTAGAGACGTTTCATTTTTTATTTTATTTTTATTTTTAATTTTGCGACTGGAGGACGGAGAAGTCTCATTGAAGTATGTCGTGCAATCTAAATCAATGGTGAATCTTGATTTGTGATCACCACTGGGTATGCTCTCACATAATCCCATAAACTTTGTAATTGCCTCATCATTCTGAAATGTGTCCAGGACTGGTAGACCTTGTTGGTCCCAATCGACTAGTTGAGGATAAACTAAGGAAATGCCATCGTCAGTGTTGGTGAATCGAGGGGAGGATGTAAAAAGAATGTAGAGGGATTCAGTGATATTGTAGATGAGATTATCATCATACAACTCCACATCGGACTCTACCCAATATTCCCCTTCACTAGTCTCATATTCGTTATCAAAATAAGGGGTGAAGGACTTAGAGTCATGGTTGTCAATGTCGTCTGGTACTTCAGATGGATTGGACTGAAGGGATTCAGATGGTGGGTCTTGTATGTCATGGGAAGTGGTAATGAGACTTTTACTATTTGGTGCCTGATCAATTTTAAATGTTTGCCAAAATTTTTTATTCAGAGGTTAGTTCCCCTATTTCGACAAACAAATCATCGAGGCAACAGTCACTTAAGGATCGTTCTGAGCCAAATTCCCACTCTTGGGAGTTAGTTTTGATGAGGGTTTCCTTAGTGGTCTCGACACTTTTCGAAGCAGGTACTCGCTCACTCGAAAGTCCAATGGTATGTCGATCATCATTTTCAGGCGATCCAAACCCTAATCCAAGATACTTTGGTATTTGGAAAGGTTCTATGGGCTCTCTTTGTCTAGTTTTATTTTTGCCTAGGCCACTATTACCATTGTAGCCCTTAGCCTTCATTATGTCATATCCCTTGCCATATTTTTGGACTGGTAATGGGGGTAGTGTGACAATATCCTTATAGAGCCATCCTATGATATAGGCGAGGTCCTCATTACTCATGTCTCCCCATTTGATGAAAACTATTTTTGGTGGAACTTTGAAAATTTCTTTAGGTTCCATTCTACAACATGACTGACCATAGACCTTGGGAGACTTGGGTATCATTGTGATGCTATATGTTGTGTGCAGTTTGAATTCTCCACAGTCGAGGTCTTGGATCTTGATAGTGGGTTCAGCTTTAGGGTTTGCGGAAGATGGTGGTGTGGCGGAAGATTTGGATAGAGTGGATGTGGAAGATGACGTGAGTGTTGATGGATCAATGTATTTGGAAGATGAGTGGCCTGAAGCCTCTCGATTGATAGGAACCCAGTTTTTAGAAACACCCCTGAGGTTGGTACAATATTGAAAGGGGTCAGGGTCGCCATATATGGTGATTTCTATGCCGTCAAATGGGAATTTTAAGCACTAGTGATATGTGGATGGAACGAATTTTAAGGCATGAATCCATGGACGACCGAGCAAGATGTTGTAGGGTAGTTCTAGATCGAGGACTTGGTAGGTTGTGTCCACAATGACTGGTTCCACCCTGATAGGAAGAGATATAACACCTTGTGAAGAGTGTTCTTCATCATCATATGCTTTGATCACTATACTCTTTGTAGGGTCTACGCATGCATCAGAAAACCCTAGAGCCTTAACCAGTTTCAAGGAGCATATATTCAATCCTACTCTACCATCTACTAAAACTCTTCTAACCTTGTGCTTATGGACGAAGGTCTCAATGTGCAAAGCATTGTTGTGGTTGGTCTTAGGTGATGAGTAGTCTTGATCAGAAAATGTGACATTGTGAGGCGTAGTGAGGTATCTCACCATGGTCTCAAACTAATTGACATCAATGTCCTTGGGGACTGATGACTCTTGCAAGGTTTTATCCTGTATATCCTTGTGCACAAGAGAGATACGAAGAAACTAAAGTATAGAAATTTGTGTGGGAGTTTTTCCAAGCTGATCGATAAGGTTGAACTAACTCTTTGGTTTCTGCTGCTTTGTGGTCGAGACAGGTTTTGACTGTTTAGCAGATGGGCCAGGTATTGTGATTTTGGGTTGTCTAGCAGGAGGTGGACCAACTATGGTGACCTTGCCACTTCGAGTAGTAGCATTGCATTAAGGTGCTCTTTTGACCATAATGGTACTGATGTATTCATCGTCAGTTTAGACATTATTTATAATTGGTCCACCAGAATAGTCGTACTTGGCTCTGGAAAAATTGGAATGATTATTATTTATTTGTGGACCTTATGTGGAGGCATTGTTAGAACCATGGTCCTGCAGTGGGTTCTTATGAATAGTATGGTCTGAATTGGAGGAAAATTGTGATCCACCTACCTCAATGATACGACTTTCGATAAGATCTTGTACTACGTTTTTCAGTTGTCGATAGTTAGAGGTTTTATGTCCTTTTACTTGATGATAATCGCAAAATGCATTATCATTCCACCATGCTAGTTTAAATTGTCCTGGTTTGTATGGTTTGGGTTCTTCAAGTGTGATGACCCCATTCTGGAGGCATTTCTTGAGGACCTCTTCAATGGGTTCACATGTGTGACCCCTAGGAAATTGTCTCATCTGACGGTATTGTCCCTAGTTATTTTGGCTGCTCTGGTTGTTTGAAGGGACATTGGTAGGGGTTGTCAATGTCGTTGTTGGTTTGTTTTGCTGTTGCACCCCTTTTAGGGCCAGTACAACACCCACAATGTTTGCAGTCTTGGCGTCAACAACACCGTCATTTGTAACGTGTTTATTTTTGGCCCAGTATTTATTCTTGTCGGCGGGAGGATTTGCATTTGCATTTTTGGGACCGTACCTTAGCTCTCCCTTTGCGATAAGGGCTTTCTCAATCTGGACCCCTTTTTCAACTAGGTCCATGAAGGTTGTGCAATAATGCACTTGCAATGCATATTTTAGGGGACCCAAAAGTGTTTGAACAAACATGTCCACCTTTTCCCTTTCGGGTATGTCAATGTGACACTGACTAGCTAGACTTCTCCATTTTTTAAAGAATGGGATGAATGTCTCACCAACATCCTCTTGCGTGAGATTGCACAAGCTAGTGATAGAGGTATCCATGTCAATGTTGTACGCGTAATTTTTTATGAATTTTTGTTTAAGCTCATCCCATGTTTGGATATCCTTTTGAGTGGAAAACCATTCAAGGGCAGGACGCGCAAGAATTTTAGAGAAAATTCTCATTAAGTATGTTTTTTCATAGGTGACGTCCATACAATTGGTAGCAAATTCGCGAACATGTTCAATGGGGTTTGTCTTGCCTCTGTATTTTGTAAAATTGGGTGACACATATCCCAGAGGAAATGGTGGCAAGTATAAGCTCATGTCGAATGGGTATACGTTTAGATCATATGACACTTCTGATTTTTTGCCTGATATTTGTATGTTTTGGATATTTTTCTCTAGACCCATCATTTTTTCTTGTAAAGCATCTATAATAGGATCATTTGTGATCCCATACATTGTACCATAGGTCCCCATTTGTTGCACATGGATGTTGGCGCATTGTGGTAGTATGGATTGTTGTGACATGTATGATGTGTTCGGATTGGCGTGTTGTTGGTGTTGAAAAATTGGATTGGGGTATGTTGGTGAGTATGAACATGAGATGAGTAGGTTGGGATGTGTCCCCCAACCATTTGTGTCATAATTTGGGGAATATGGTGACCATGAACATTGTGATGTACTAATGATGCCATGGGTTGGGTTATTTGGCCACCTTGTGCAAATTGTTGGGTTTGTACAAGGGGAATGTTGGTATTTGGTCCTTGGGAGGCAATGACATTTGATTGTGCTGGCGTGTTAACATTTTGTTGTTGTCCTTGGATAAAGATACATCTTTTTCCTCCTCCCAAAGGATTTTGTGATATACCAATGAGCGGATATGTCGAAGGTATGCTCATGGTAATAGGTGTAGCTGTCAAGGGGGGATTGTTGTGACTTGATGATGCCCCCATGGCATTTACTGTTGTAGTAAAGAGAGGGTTTGAATAACCTGCCCACATTGCCGAGGAGCCAAAGGTGGTTCCAGTCGATTGTGACAGTATTGTGGATGTTGTGGGCATTGTGGCCGATTGCAATCCTCCAATGGATGTAGCGTTTATTGTATTGGAGGTGTTTGGGATGTTGGAGGTAGCATGCACTATCGTTGTAGTGTCAAAGAAAGTATTGCTCGTAGTGTTTGGAGGTTGCCCACTATGTGACGTGTTATGCGCGTTGTTGTCATTAGGGTTAGGAGATGTTAATCTCAACATGTTGATGTCGAATACGTGTGGTAACTTAGCTCCTTGACTTAAGAGTATGGCTAAGTATCTGTCTCTGTCGTATAGGACCATTTGTTCAATGAATTGAGAGGCCTCCGGATATTGTGCTGCTACCTCTAGGTTTTCCTCAAGTATTTGACCGTATTCATCCTTACGTAAGAATGGTTCAAATGGACTGTTTGATGAGGAAGGTATTGGTGTGAGAGGTTGATTGTTTGTATTGCCAAATGGATTGTCGAAAGTCTAATTTGGGTCGTACATGGGATTATTGACAGTGGAAGTGGGGTCTTGTCAAAATTTTTCCATTTGTCGTTGTTGTTTTTGGAGTCTAGTTTCCACCATAAAATGAGATTGCTCAAATGAAAATGATGACTAAATGCAAGGATGACACTATGCAAGGTCTAAGTTCAAAATGACAACTAGGATGAATAATATTTTTGGATTTTTGGGAATAAAATATGCAATGTCTAGACTTATAATGCAATTTAATACAAGGATACCTAAGCACTTCTAAGTTCAATCTTTGTTTTCGATTTTGGTTACTAAAGGACTTTTTTGAAAAGGACAAGATGACAAGGTCAAAATGACTAGTGAGTTTTCCTAACTAGACTGTTGAGTTGGAAAAATCTCAAAAAAGGGACAATGACTGAAAAAGGGATTGACGATTAAGTCCAAGAGAACCTAGTTTCGAAAGCAATGATATTGCAAATTGTACTGAGATTTACCTAATCCAAAGTATGCAAGGATAAAACCCTAGGGACAAGCTGATGTCTAATGTATGCAACTAAAAAAAAAATGATGGATGAAACCTATGGTAAAGAATGCAAACTAATGGTTGAAAGTTTTGAGCAATTTCAAAGTTGGTTTCTGACAGAATCCTTTTGGAAACAATGTTTGATAGAATATTGACAAGGTTTGGACTCAGATTCAACTTTGTATGAAGTTGTTACTTGTGATAGGAGAATGCATTGTTTGAGGCCTCGAATGCGTCACAATTTTGCGAATGCATTTCAGTTTGAGTGAATGCGGCTCAGGGACTGACAAATGCGACTCAGTTTAGCATATGCAACTCTATAAGTTTCAAATGCATCGCGACACAGACATATGCGATGTTTAAAATGTCAAATGCGGTTTATTAGAGCGATTGCATCTTAGAAACTCGAATGCGGTTCAATAGATGCGACATAGTTTGTGAAAATTGAGTTTCTTGTCATTTTGATGGAAAATTTGATCTGTCTAATGGTGAATGTTTTGTTCAGAACTATAAATTTGATGAATCCAAAAAGCACTTGACAAGCACAATGTTTTGAATGTAAGAAAGTGCACATAAGAAAAGTACAATCCTAAAAGGCCAATAGGCCAAGGGTTTGTATACTTGATACAACCCACCCATATACCCCAGATTGGTGATAAACACCTTTCCTTCTCGAGAGCGGATAGTTTAGAATTTTGGTGGCATTGGCTCCCCTCCATGGCTCATTAACATCATTCGAGCACAACAAATTCAAATTATTTGGGTAATTACTTCCCAAGAATTTCTATCTCTACTCAAGGGGATTAGTAGTGAGTGTCTTTGGGCATGATATTGTACCCTGCACTATATCAAGCAATGACCAAAGAACGGTTGGACACTAAGACAAAAGGTTTTTAATACAGGCATTCCATTCGTAGGGCATGATCCATGTGGCGAGAGTCCCCTTTCGGATCCATCTCATCGGGACCACATGCATGATTCTTGGGCTTTCCCCAAGAATCCACTTTTATATACCGGCTGGAAGTCCCTCAGTGTCAAGGTGCTACTGGTCTGAGTCGTCCTGGGGTGATAACTTTTTCCCACCATAATAGGCCCAAGTTCTAGAGTTAGTAACCATTTCTCTTACACCCAGGATCACCTGAAAGTGCAAGGGGAGAGGATACTTCGATTACTAAGTTGTGAGGGTAATAACATATAACAATGGGTTTGGTTTTCTGATCACCAAGTTTTCACAAGGTGAGAGCATACTCGCCTACCATTTTGCAAACACACTCAGACAAAGTAGAAACACAAGTTCATTTTAATTGTACCAAAAGGAAATGTGTACTAAACTAAGAAAAAGATAAGCACATTGTTTTGATGTTTAGTCTTCGACGTTCGAACCTGCAAGACCACACGTTAGTAGTTTGAATATTTTCCTTTGACCCATGAAAAACTCCAATGCCACATGCTGCAAATCCTGATTAGTAACACAAAACCTATGCTAGGAAGAATGTAAAAGAACCAGAATAAAAAGGACACAAAAACAACAAAAATCTGAATGCAAATAAACAGAAAACCTTACCAGTCAAATGCATTACGACAGAGCGAATGCGTTGCTCTATGTGTCAAATGTGGCTCAGGAATACAAATGCAGCTTTCCAGACTTCGATTGCGGCATGACAGAGCAATTGTAGTGTTTGTGTATACTAATGCATCACAACGCATCAGATGTGTCACAATTTAAAAAAAAACAACTGCATCGCTCCATACCTGTACCTACAAAAATGACAGAAACACACGAAACCATACGGAAAAAATAAAAAGAAACAAAGTCGAGTTCACCAATGTATCAATGGGTTAATTTTAAGTTTAGTTTATCAATGAATTGAAAGCATAAACCTAAAGAAATAATGAAGTGCAAAGGAAAAATAAATGAAAACACATAAAATAGAACAATCTCACCCATTGTTTTCATTCTCCACGGCTGATCTCCATTACACCTTCTAACTTGCTGATTTGTGTTGCCCTCAGATCGAATGAGCGAGCAATCCTTGATGAAGTCCTACACAAGCTTTGAAGGATTTTCTTCTAAAATGCCTATGCCTAAAACATGCCAAGACTAAAAATGGAATAAATGCTGCAATTCTTATGAAATATCTAAGTATGTCAGTCCGTAATCCAAAAATGAGAAAAAAATAGCATTTTATAAAAAATGCCATTTTGAATGGATGGACAAGATTGAATTTTGACAAAGACCTAAAATCAGAGGTCAAGATTAAATCTGATAATCCCTAATTAGGGTTAGCGAAAAATCCTTAAACGAGCGGTCGAGATGTCATCTAAGAGAATCAAATCGGCGGTGGAGAATAAATGAGATAATTAATTCGAAAATAAAGATTTTTGAAAATCAAGAAGATAAGAGTTGAACTGAAGATCAGATTTGAAAAATCAATAATCTGCCCGATTACTTGATTTTTGGAGGAAAGTTACCAATTTGAATTAAATTAATTCCAAATATGGATTTTGTGAAATAATAAATAATCTATTTTCAGATTATTTACCAAAGTGGACTGTCAGTTAAGAATGTGATGACATTTTAAATAATTTTATTTATTTAAAATGAGAGGAATATTAATTTTGACAATTAAATAATTAAAGATAATTATTTAATTTAGAAGATAAGATTAATTAATTAAATAAATTAATCAATTCATTTAATTATGACAATTAGTGACATATTAAATAAATAAATAAAACTTATTTATTTAATAATCAGGAAGAAATGATGAAGAAGGGTAATTAAATAAATTTAGAAATTTATTTAATTAGGGGAAAATTAGATAATTAATGATGTATTTAATAAATAAATAAAATTTATTTATTTAATAATCATGAAGAATAAAAGGACATGAATTAATTAAATAATTATGAATTATTTAATCAATAGTTGAATGTGGACCAAAGACATAATTAAATGTCATAATTATGCTAGGACGCAAGTGGTAAAAATAGAGCTTGCAGGCCTAGGTCATTTTTAAGTGTCTATAGTATGGACTCGAATAGGCTCCTAGAGCTTGGTATGCAAGATTGGATAGGTACTTATTGTATCAAGAATTCAAAAAGGGTACCACAAATAGAAATCTTACTTCAAAGTTGAGGGAGATCAAATCTTTATTGTAGTTGTGTATGTTGATTACACAATCTTTGGAAGAAATAAGGAAATGTATAAAATTTTTTTTGAGGAGATGCAAAATGAGTTTGAAATATCAATGTTTGGGGAGATTACTTTCTTCCTTGGGCTACAAATCAATTGATCAAAAAGATGTATATTCTTTACACAATCAAAATATGTTAAGGAAATGTTAAAGAAATTTGGAATGGGGAACTCTAAACTAGTATGTACTCCCATGGTTACTAGCTGTAAATTGAGAAAAAATGATGAATCTCCTAAGATAGATCAAACTAAGTACAAATATATTATTGGTGGATTATTATATCTAATTGTAACTAGGCCAGATATCATGCATGTAGCATGTCTTGTGGTAATCTTTCAAGAAGATTCTAGAGAATCATATGTGGTAGTAGTCAAAAGGATATTTAGATACTTGAAGAGCACTTTGGACTATGGTCTATGGTATTCTAAGGATACTAAATTTTCCTTTAGTGCTTACACAGATGCAGATGAGCAAGTTATGTAGATGATAGAAGTAAAAGTGGAGGTACTTTCTTTCTTGGAAACAAACTAGTTTCTTAGATAAGTAAGAATCAGGATTTAGTATCATTATCTACTACAAAGGTAAAATATATTGTTGTAACATCTTGTTTCACATAGGTGTTGTGGATGAAGTAGGCATTGAAAGATATCATAGTATCATATGATGAACCTATCTCTATCTTGTGTGATAATACAAGTGATATCAACATTTCAAAAATTATGGTAATGCATTCAAGAAAAAAACATATATCTATCTGATATCACTTTCTAAGTGAGAAAGTTGTTGAGAATGAATTAAAGTTGGAGTATGTGCCTACAAAAAATCAAATACAAGGAATTTTCACAAAGGCTCTTCTAAAAGATACATTTGAGTATCTTAGATAAAAGCTAGGGGTTATGGCCCCTCCTTTTAACTAGATGCATAAGATGGTGCATCTCTCCAAGGGTACAATTCAAGATGAATTATTTGTCTTGGATTGATGAAGGCTCCCCCTTAGGGGGAGCAAGTAGTGGAATATTTGGTTGGTGCAGTTAGAGGGAGCATATGTTGTGCCTAAAAGTGATAAAGGGTGAAATGAAATATGCAAGTGTTTCCCTTTACCATTGATGTCAAAGGGGGAGAGAGTGAATTTTTAAAAATGCAAGAGAAAGGGGGAGAGAGAGTAGTGGAGATAAATAAGCTTGAAAAACATAAGAAAGGGGGAGAGGGATAGAGAAGTCTAAAATGTAAGAAATGTACAAGTAAGGGGGAGAATTTATTGAGAGTTGGAGATCAGAGATGCTTTTGTTGTTGATGTTTTTTTAGTAGGTGTTTCCATCAATGACAAAGGGGGAGATTGTTGAAGAGGACAACTAAGAGGGGGGGATTGAATTGGTTGTCATAGAATCAAACCTTTAATTCAATAATCAAAACTAATACTTAATATTGCTTAAATGATTAATCATCAAATGCCAATGTAGAAACTCAAATCCAACACATACACACAGTAACACCAGATTTACATGGAAAATTCAATGAGGGAAAAACCACGGTGAGGATTAACTCACACTATAGAGAATATCAAAACTAATTACAAAAAGTCTCACTAATTAAAATAAGGACTCACTATCCAACAAGGCTACAACCTAGAGGGTTCACTACCATAGAGAGGCAAAGAAGAAAATGAAGGCTTGTTACAAAGATACTACAATCCCAATGCAACAAAGGATTCCACCATAGTCACTCAATCAACTTGCAATGATGATAGAGTTCACCTTCTTCTCACTACATCCAGAAACTCAACATTAAGCTTCACACTGATCTCCCACACTCTCAACACACACTTTACTAAATAGAACCAATTTCGCACAAAACTGCCCTATCGATTTTCTCTTATCGCGCTTCTTCTTCGCTCTTGTACATTTTCCATTACTAACTCATCTTTTATTTATACCATCTTCAACTTTGAAACATAATCAAAGTCATATATCCAAATACAAATTCAAATTAGGTCAGTGCTAGAACATCCTAGGGTGGAATTAGAATGGGGGCAACCAAACACATGCTTTATAGGGACCCAAATAGATCTAACACACTTCATCATTCTTGAAAGTAGTATTTCACACAAGGTTGGACATACTAGTTTAAAGCGTATAGAACCATTAAGCACAAACTTTAGAACCATATGACATAAGACTTCATCAAAGAGAAACCCGAACCAACACCATTTCTCCCAGACCTCAATCAAAATCAAAGAGAAGCATAGTTCACAAATGGTGAATACAACTTGCACTATACCACAAACCAACAACCAAAAATTGGAATATAGCACCTTCTCATAATCATGAACAAAATATCTAAACCACACAACCACAAGAGAAAATATAGACCAAAAACTAAAGCAACCATAGAACACCTACAACATATCTTTATTACAATTTTCTCAATATCCTCAACATATATATCCAACAACAACTAGTAGATAACTAGTTAACCGATTGACATCAATGAAAACACCTTCAATCTTTCCATTCTTGCAACAATCTTCCCCTTTGTCATAGATGGCAACACGTGATGTGAAAAACCATCAAAGACAACGTACAAGCTTTGAATACATTTTTATATTTCTCCCCTTTAGAAGGTAATTTCATATATGCTTCTTCTCTCAATTTTTCTTTCCTTTTTCACATGCTTCTTCACTCAAAATTTCTTTCCTTTTTCACATTCTTCTTCTCCCCCTTTGACATCAATGGAAAAGGAAAAATAATAATTTACATTGATTTCTCCTTTGACATGAAAATAAAATACTCATAATGACAACACTTGATACTACCTACTCTCCTTTAGAGGTAGCCACCAAAGCATCATCCCAAAAGAAAGATAGATCCATAGGACTAATGCATCTCCATATGCATATAGTTCAAGAAAGGAGAGGCAATAACCCCAAATTTTCTTGGAGATACTAAAAAGTATCTTTAGGAAGAGACTTCATCAATATATCAGCAACATGATCCTTCATTGGTACATACTCAAGTTTTACTTCATTCTCCATGACCTTCTCTCTTAAGAAATTATATCTAATAGATATATTCTTCATCCTCAAGTGCATCACAAGATTCTTTGAAATTTTAATTGCACTTATATTATCATAAAAAATATAAATGGGATCATCATATACCATTGTGATATCTTTCAATGTATGTTTCATCCATAGAACTTGTGTACAACAAGATGTAGCAGCAATATAAACAGCTTCAATAGTAGAAAAGGAGATTGAATCTTGCTTCTTACTCAACCATGCCACCAATCTATATCCAAGAAAGAATGCACCACCACCTGTACTTTTCCTATCATCAACAGATCCAACCCAATCTACATTTGTATACGCACTAAGTGTAAAATCAATATCTTTAGGATACCATAATCCATAATCCAGATTGCCATTCAAATATCCAAAAAATATTTTAATAGTAGCAACATGTGTTTCCTTATGGTCTTCTTGAAATATAGCCACAAGATAGACAACATGCATTTTATCCAGTCTAGTAGCAATCAAATACAATAGTCTGCCAATCATAGATCTATACTTGCTCTAATCTATCTTAGGTGAATCATCAACTTTTCCCAATTTGCATCTAGTCACCATAGGAGTACTTATTGATTTGGAACCATCCATCCCAAACTTCTTCAACATTTCTCTCACATACTTAGACTATGAAATAAAAATTCTCTTTTTGTTTGATTAATTTGTAGCCTGAGAAAGAAATTCATCTCACCAAACATAAACATTTCAAATTCTTTCTTCATTTATTCCACAAACCTCTTGCACATAGTTTCATTTCCTCCAAAGATAATGTCATCAACATACACTACTATAATCAAATTTTTTTCAATTTCAATCTTAAAGTACAAATTACTATATGTCGTACCTTTGTTAAAGCCTTGTTGTTCATAAAATATTTATCCAACCTTGCATACCATGTGGTGCAGGGCACTATAGCTCTTAATTTGAAACTGATGCAAAGAGTTAGATGTTGAGCAATTTTTTTTTTCATAAGGTCTTAAAGACCATTTACTATGTTTTTTTAAGTTGTTTTAGGTTGTCTTGGGTTATTTGGATTCGATTTTGTAAATGTGGTAAAAAGTTGCACAAAATTTGCAAAAGTTGTCAAAGCAAACATTGCACTTTTGCATTTTCTTGTAAGTTAAAAAGTAGTTGGAATCAATTAGTTAGGCCTTAGAATGTTTTAAATACACTTGTGTGCATTGTCCAAGGCTCTTTTTATTGAAAATTTGAATTTTGAATATTAAGAACTTTGTTTTTCTGCATTTTCCTATTGTAATTTGCTGCTACAAAAGGTTGTACAGCCTTGAACAACCTGTAAGTGGTCTCAAATTGATTGGAGTTGATGTGTAATTGAATCTAATTTCTGAAAATGTTGGTTTCATTGAATTTCATTCAGTTTTGAGCATTTTAGAAGAAATTTACTCCATACTATTCTGAAACCCTAGGTTTTGGTGCTTTGAGTGAAGAAAATAAAGTTTTGAGCCATTCCACTGGTGAAATGGCTTGAGAACCAGTGGAATGGAAGTAGTTAGGTTGATTTTTGTGTTTTTGTAGTTTTCAGGAGTAGGGAATAAGATTTGGTGAAGAATTGGTCATGCCCTAGGCAAAAAATCTCTTATTTTCAGGCATAGAAGTTTCCTAAGAGGTAGGGTTTGAAGGAAAGCTCTTGGAAAGTGGTTTGAAAGAGTTGGAATAGTTGATTCAAGCTATATTTGATATTTTTAGGGTGTTGGTTTTAAGAGTGGAGGTTGGAAGTATGTAAAACCAATAGGTGTTTATTTGCACAGGGCTAATTAGGCCATTGTCAAGTGTAGTAGCAGATTTTCGAGGATTATGTTCCAAAACAACTCTATCTTAATTTTTGATACGTTTTGAAGTGTCAAAAAGGGTATCCTAAATGGTTATTATATTCTGGGTTTGAGGCCTGGTTGGCAAATTATGTCCAAAAAGGGGTGTTTGTTGTGCTACAAGGCATAGTGTCAACTTGTGAAGAAAACCATCTTGTTTATTGTGCTAAGACTTTGGAAAAGCATTAATTGAGTGTGTTAGACCTTTGATACCATGCTTTGAATCAAATTGGTATCAGAGCATAGGTATGATCTGAAGAAGAAAAAGGTTGAGTTGAAAGAATCACAAAGATTCCTCCAAAAGGGAATGCCATTGCCAAATAATTGAATGAGTTGAAGTTAAAAACATGCTAAATAACCGAGAGAGATGAGAGAGTTGAAGGAGAGGATTTTTACCATAGAAAAAAGTCATAAGATAGGTGTGTTCATTGTTAGAAACCAAGATCTGAAATGCAAACTAGAAAATCCTTCCACAGAAGAGAAAAACAGAAAAAGCAAAGCTTTGCAAAAGATATGCTAATAATTATTATTCAGGAATTATTAATTACAAGATATGATTTTCTTTATAAAAGAAAAGATGCATAACCCTAATCTTATCTTGAGCAACAAGATAGCTCAATAAGATAATGATGAAAATAATTAACCTAGGAATTAAATAATTACCTAAGTTATGCAAGTGCAATTAAATATTAATTACACTAACACCCCCCATAAGTGAAACTTAGGGAGACTAAAAAAGCATGCACCTAAAACTAAGATGAATGCAAGAAAGCATGAATGGGTCCCGACAACAAGGCTTAATTAGGTACCTAAGTACAAATGCAATAATGAGGTAGAGAATGAAAACCCAGTGGGACAAAACTCCCCTACAATGAGATGACTGTTGTAAAGAAGCACTGGAAGAACACTGTGGAGTAACATTGGAACCACAATCTGACAAGAAAGGAAAGATACTTTTGTCTACAACTGAAACCAAAAATAGAATCATAATAATGTGACAACAGACCTGATGCCACGAAACATTGGAAAACTCACAAACTGGAACAACCCTGGAATCTGTGAAGCAACAGTAGATGAGATGATGACATAATCTGGAAACTGTGTATCTTGATGCCAATGCCAAACTGAGACTAAAACTCTTCCATGGGAAGGAGTACCATAAAGACTCTGGAACATTAACCATAAAAAACATGGCCCTCAAACTGAGAAGGATCTAAACCAATGCCGATCAAGAAACATAATCTCTCAATTGAAGTGTGAACCAATGTGAATCTAATATGTGTCAAGCTAGAGAAAAAATGTGGCCAAAAGAAACTAAGAAACCAGATAAACTATGTGAGTTGCCAACAAAACAAGATGAAGATCAAAGTGCATGCATACTCTAATCAGATTATTAAGCAAGAAACCCCCCTGATGGAACTTTATCTCAGTTCATTTATTACAATAACCCAATGATTGTAAAAGGAGAGAATGCTAATGCATGCATAAACAGAAAATAAGATGATGTGGTACTGAAATGAAGTGCAAATATTCAAGTTTCACCTTTCCAATTGCCAAAACATCCAAGTAATCTCCAAAACACCCATCGGAACAAATCTGGAATAATAATAAACTTGGGACAGATATAGAAAAAAGTGCATGGACAACAAAATAGAACTCCTCAATACCTTTCCAATGCTTCAAAGATGGCAAAAATCAGACATCGTGGAAAAAATTTATGAGCTCGGAAGCCAAAAATGAACATCTGACTTCAAACAGCAAAAACAACAACTAAACAGAAAAATACTGAAAAATAAACTATACCACAGGAAAGTGCTCTAATACCATGTTAGAAACCAAGATCTAAAATACAAACCAAAAAAGCCTTCCATAGAAGAGAAAAACAGAAAAAGCAGAGCTTTGCAAAAGATGTGCAAATAATTATTATTCAAGAATTCTTAATTACAAGATATGATTTGCTTTATAAAAGAAAAGATGCATAACCCTAATCTTATCTTGAGCAACAAGATAGCTCAATAAGATAATGATGAAAATAATTAACCTAGGAATTAAATAATTACCTAAGTAAAGTTATGCAAGTTCAATTAAATATTGATTACACTAACAGTCATAGGTGATGTGAGTGATCATGAAGAAGAAGAGGAAGAGGAAAGTTCACAAGGGTCCAAGGAAGAGATGGATCTCGATGACTTGAGGATGGCAAGGCTTTTGAAAGCAATCAAGGGAGATGAGCATAGTATCAAAATGGATTTACCTATTTATGGAGGAAAGATGGATAGTGAAGAGCTCCTAGATTGGATAAGAGCATTGGATAACTATTTTGATTATGAAGATGTTCCAAAGGATAACAATGAAGTTGGCCAAGACAAAATTGAGGGGCCACACTTTTCTTTGGTGGGATTATGTACAAGGTGAAAGGAGAAAGAAAGGAAAGTCCAAAATCACCTCTTTGAATAGGATGGTGGCTAAACTCAAAAGTAAGTTCCTACCTATTGATTACACTATTCAATTGTTTAAGAGGCTTCAAAATCTCAAGCGAAAGGAGATGGATGTGCAAACATATATAGAGGAATTCTATAGGTTGATCATAAGAGCAGGTCATATAGAGGATGATGAAGAGATAGTAGCAAGATACATGAATGGGTTGAGATACAACCTCCAAGATGAAATGAGTCTCACCACTCCAAGAATGGTGGAAGAATGTTACCAATTGGCCATCAAGGCTAAAGACAAATTGAAGAGAAGGAAATAGAAGCAAGGTAGGGGTAGAGGAACCAATTCTAAAGGAAGAGGTTCATCTTCTAACTCAAGGCAGCCATATGAGAACCAAGAAGATGCAAGCAAATTCCAAGACCAAGCTGGTAATCAGAGAGGTGGATTTAGAGGAGGTGGATTAGGTTTTAGAGACATATTTGGAGGTCAAGGAAGAGGCTCTAGTGGATTCATAGGAAGGTTCTATCAATGCAACAAGATTGGACATCAAGCATGGAAATGTAATGAAGGTCAAGCCTCTAGTTCACATGGAGGAGAAAAAAGAGCTCAATTGGTGCAATAAGAGGATAGTAAGAGTGTAAACTCTCCATCACAACATGTTGCTCTTGAAGTTGGAGAATCACTCATGGTAAGAAGAAATATTATCAAGGCATCAATGGAGAAGAAGCCATCACAAAGAAGGACATTTTTAAAAATAACTTGTAACTACTTGGGTAAGGTATGTAAATTTTTAATTGATTCAGGAAGCACAAATAACATGGTTTCAATTGAGATGGTTGAAAAACTTGAGTTGCCTAGAATACCATATGACACTTCTTATAAAGTTTATTGGTTGAATGAGGGTCGGTATGTTTTAGTAAATGAACAAAGTTATGTGGAGTTCAATATAGGAGGGTATAAGGACAAAATTCTATGTGACATATTGCCTATGGATGTGTGCCATTTTTTGCTAAGGAGGCCTTGGAAATTTGATAGGCATGCTATGTATGATGGGAGAAGGAATAGCTATGAGATTGAAAAATATGGAGTTTCTTATACCTTGACACAATTGATGGAAGATGATAAGGGGAAAACTAAGGGATCTATTGTGATGATGGTAGGAAGGAATGAGTTCATCAAGGTGAAAGAAGAGAAGAACATGAACCTTGTAGCCACTACTACACATGGATACATTAGGACAACATCATTGATGAATGATTTGATTTTGGAGGGAAATGATGTTGAGTCAAAGGTCAAGGATGAATTCATTTTGCAGATTCGAGGTTGGCTTAAAAGGTATGTTGATATGAGGAAAAAATAGGTGTTCCATTCAATACTTTCAAAAGAGGATAGTGGTCATTCAAATTTTTTCATATCAAAGGTTAAACTACCTAATCAAGTAGCAAACATAGGGGAAAAACATCAAATGGCAGAGATGAAAGATAAAGGTGAAGAGATCAAAGCTACACTACAAAGGAAAAAGAGAGAGTTAAAACATACACCAAAGGAGTAGAACAAGGGAGTTAATTACAAGAGGGGAAGAGACATGGTAGCAGGTAAAGAGGAAAATTCAACAACATTCTTAGGTGAAGGATAGATCATGAATCATCTATCAAACAAACTTCTACAATTGAAGCACACATTAGGTGCCAAAGAGTTCACAAAGACTAGGAAAAATTATTTTTTTAGTATTTGATTCAACGGAAGGGATTAATAGATGGAGGTATCACTTGTAGATTATAGAGTGATCAAATTAAAACTAATTTGGAAGCACTTTCCTCAAGGGGATTTGAGCTCCTTTTGCTCGAGGAGTATGGTGTAGGGCACCATAGCTCTTAATGTGAAAATGATGCAAAGAGTTATATGTTGAGTCTTTTTGTTTGTAATAAGGTATTAAATACCATTTCCTATGTTTATTAAGTTGTTTTAGGTTGTCTTGGGTTATTTGGAATCAATTTTGTAAATATGTTAAAAAGTTGCACAAAAGTTGCAAAAGTTTCAAACCAACTTTGCACTTTTGCATTTTCTTGGAAGTTGAATGGTTAGGGAGTTAAAAAGTAGTTGGAATAAATTGGTTAGGCCTTGGAATGTTTTGAAAACACTTGTGTACATTTTACAAGGCTTTGGTTGTTGAAAATTTGAATTTTGAATATGAAGAACTCTATTTTTCTGCATTTTCCTATTGTAATTTGCTGCTACAGAAGGTTGTACAGATTTGTACAGCTTGTAAGTGGTCTCAAATTGATTAGAGTTGATGTGGAATTGAATATAATTTCTAAAAAACTTGGTTTCATTGAATTTTATTCAGTTTTGAGTATTTTAGAAGCAATTTACTCCATACCATTCTAAAACCCTAGGTTTTGGTGCTTTGAGTGAAGAAAATGAACTTTTGAGCCATTCCACCAATGAAATGGCCTAAGAAATGATGGAATGGAAGTATTTAGGTTTTTTTTTGTGTTTTGTAGTTTGCAGGAGCAAAGAATAAGATTTGGTGATGCCCTAGGAAAAAAATCTCTTGTTTTTTGGCATAGAAGTTGCCTAAGAGGTAAGCTCTTGGAAAGTGGTTTGAAAGAGTTGGAATAGTTGATGAAAACTATATTTGATATGTTTAGGGTGTTGGTTTGAAGAGTGGAGGTTGGAAGTATGCAAAACCAATAGTTTCCTATTTGCACAAGCCTAAGTAGGCCATTGTCAAGTGTAGCAACATAATTTTGAGGGTTATGTTCCATAACAACCCTATCTTAATTTTTGATATGTTTTGAAGTGTCAAAAAGGTTATCCTAAATGGTGATTAGATTATGGGTTTGAGGCCTGGTTTGAAAATTATGTCCAAAAGGGGTGTGTGTTGTGCTATAAGGCATAGTGTCAACTTGTGAAGAAAACCATCTTGTTTATATTTTTAAGACTTTGGAAAATCATTGATTGAGTGTGTTAGACCTTTGAAACCATACTTTGAATCACCATGATCTAGGAGCTTGCTTCAACCCATATAAATATTTCTTCAATCTGTACACCATATCGAGTTGATCTATTAACTAAAATTCTTCTGGTTGTTCCATATAAACCTCCTCTTCTAGTTCACCATTAAAAATAGCTGACTTGACATCCATCTGATAGACCTTGAAGTCTTCATGAGTAGAAAATTACAAGAACATCCTTATAGATTCAATTCATGCTATCGGAGCAAAAGTTTCTTGAAAATCTATACCTTCTACCTATGAGTAGCCTTTTCACATAAGCCTCACTTCGTTTTTGACAACTTCTCCATTCTCAATCAAATTATTTCTAAATATCCATTTTGATCCAATGATGTTTTTGTCTTTTAGTCTTGGGACCAGTTCCCAAGTTTGATTCTTCTCAATCTACATAAGTTCTTCTTCCATAGCTTCCTTCCAGTGTTCATCTTTAAAAGCTTCACCTATAGTCTTCAATTCAACCTCAAAAATTAAAAATAGATTTACTTCAGTAGCAGCTCTGCTTCTAGTTAATGCGCCTTTTATCTTGTCTCCAAGAATCTCTCTTTCTAAATGATTTTTTTGTACATATTTTGGTGTCTTAGGGGACATCACCAGAGCATCTTCTTTTGTTTCATTTTGTTCATCCTACTTCCCTTACTCATCTTTTTCTTTTTATTCCACAAGTTCTTCTATTCTTAAACAATTATGCTCATTAGATACATATTTGTCAATGTCAATAGGATTCTTCATTATCTCATTAACCTTCACATTCGATCTCTCTACAATCTTTCTCAGTATTTTATTGAAACATCTATATGCCCTTCTATTAGTAGAATATCCAAGAAAAATTCCTTGATCATTTCTTGCATCAAACGTACCCAAAGTTTCCTCATCTCTTCTAATATAGCATTTGCTACAAAATACTTTGAAATATTTAATAGTAGGAATTCTTCCATACCATAGCTCATAGGGAGTCTTTGTATTCTTTTATCTTTCTTGAACTTGATTGAATACATAAACAATAGTATGAATAGCTTATTTCCAGCAAAATTCTTGTAAACCAACCTCAGTAATCATTAATCTAGCAGCCTCTTGAATTGTTTTATTTTTCCTTTCGACAACTCCATTCTACTGAGGAGTTGTCAAGGAAGATAACTATCTCTTTATTCCATGCACTTGAAAAAACATTTTAAACTCATGGAAGGTGAATTCTCCACCTCTATTAGATCTTAAACATTTTATCTTCAAATTCACTCCATTTTCAACCATATCTTTGAATACCTTGAATCTATCTAATGCATCTAATTTCTCTCTAAGAAATGTAACCCATGTATATCTAGAATAATCATCAATTAAAAGCATAAAGTAACTTTCACCAAGTAGACTTCTTACTCTCATAGGACCAAAACTATTTGTATGAACTAAATCCAGTACTCTGGCACTGGACTTTTCCTTCGATCTATAATGATTTCTCGCTTGCTTTCCAAACTGACAATTCTTGAAAATAGCATTAACAAGGTTGGTAATTCTTGGTATATCTCTCATGGCCTGAATAGCACTAATCCTTGCCAGGTTTTCAAAATTCATTTGACACATTCCCCTATGCCATAACCAACTATCATTAATCAAATTCATAAAACATTGTCCATCAATAAAGGGTGTTGATAGATATTCCCTTTAGATTTCTTTCCTATAGTAATCAATGTTCTGGATCCTTTTCGGATCTCACATCTCTCATCCTTAAACACAAGATCATATTCTTTTCTGCACATCTGACCAACACTCAACAAATTATGCCTTAAACCCTTAACATAGTAGACATCATCAATATGATGCTTTCCATCAAAACTTACTGAACCTATCCCACAAATTTTAGCACCAGTATCATCTCCAAACATAACCAAGCCTCCATCATATTTTTCAATCTTAAAAAAATTACTTTTATCACTATTCATGTGATGTGAAAAACCACTATCAACTACCCAAAAATTATTTTCTTGTTTAGCATGTAGGGCAGAGATAATCATACCTTCATTTTTCTCCTTCTCTGGAGGTCTTTTTATTACGTCTTAAAGAATTAGTAAAAGTAGGTTCATCCTTAATCGCCAAGAATAGACATTCATAGTCAGCAAGATCTTCATATTCTAAATCCTCATTAGATATACTAGCATTCTCATTCACATAATAAGCTATGTTAATTTTTTTCCCTTTCTTTTCTTTCTCATATCTTTGTTTATTTCTTTTAGCTCTTTTTAGACACTTCGCAGCATAATGACCTATTTTTCCACAACTAAATCATTTAAAGGGAAACTTATGTTCATACTTACTGGAGCATTTTATCATTCTTCTTAAAAAGTTGGCTTCTCTTTCATCAATTTTTTCTTCATTTGGATCTTCAAATTTTGTAGCTTTAAAAGTAGTCTCTAATTTACACCCATTCCTTAGAATCAGCTTCCTCATCTCGTAAGGTATCAAAAATTCCAACAGTAGATCCTTAGTACAGGTCTTATAGTCTATAGTCTACCCAATAGCACTCACTTTCTCACTGTAAGCATCAAGAAGAGTTCTGAGAATCTTCTTTGCAATCCTATCTTCATCTATAGTAGCACCAGGTCCTCTCATTCTGACCACTATCTCATCCAATAATTGTACATAAGCTTTAATATTCTCATCTTCAAACATATATAGAATATCAAACTATGTTTCCAAGTTCTTTAATTTTTCTTCTTTAAATCATTCATCACCATCATGTGCTCTTTCCAAAGCATCCTAGACTTCCTTAGCCATTTTCAAAATTTGAACCTTAATCAACTCAAAATGTACTAGACTATCCTTCAAGATGAACTTTTCCTTATTGTTCACTTCATGTGCTTTGATCTCTTTAGGTGTACTCAAACCATTAGTAGGAGGAGTGTAAGAATTTTTATAAGCTTTCTCCATGTCATTTCCGCAATAGTCTAGATATTCTTCGATTAACACTTTCTAGATACCATAGTTAGTTCCATCAAACATCAAATAATCAAAAATAATTTTGCCAACCATCCCAAACCTTCCTCAAGTGGCTAAGCTCTTTACCAAGGAACCTTGAACTCTAATACCAATTATTGAATAGGACAACTAAGAGGGGGGATGAATCAATTTTCATAGAAGTAAACCTTTAATTCAATCACCAAAACTAATACTTAATAATTGCTTAAATGATTAATCATCAAATACCAATGCAAAAACTCAAATCCAACATAGTAACACAGTAACACCAGATTTACATGGAAAGCCCATTGAGGGGAAACCCATGGTGAGGATTAACTCACACTATAGAGAATATCAAATCAATCACAAAAAGGCTCACTGCCTAAAATAAGGACTCACTATTCAACAGGGCTACAACCCGAAGGGCTCACTACCACAAAGATACAAAGAAGGAAAAGAATACTTGTTATAGAGAGATTACAATCCCAATGCAACAAAGGATTCCACCATGGTCACTTGGTCAACTTGCATGAATGATAGAGTTCACCTTCTACCCATTGCATCTGGAAACTCAACATTAAGCTTCACATTGATCTCCCACACTCTCAACGTACACTCTTACTAAATAGAATTAATGTCGCACAAAACTACATCTCTTTTCTCTTATCACACTTCTTCTCCTTGTATGTTTTCCATTACAAACTCATCTTGTATTTATACCATCTTCAACTTTGAAACATATCCAAAGTTGGCTATCCAAATCCAAATTCAAAGTAGGTTGGAACCAAAAAATCCTAGAGTTGAATTAGAATGAGGGAAACCAAACACATGCTTCGTAGGGACCCAAATAGATCCAACACACTTCATCATTCTGGAAAGTAGTATTTCACACAAGGTCAGCCATACCAATGTAAAAAACATAGAACCATTAACCATAAACTTTCCAAATTCTGAAATTAACTTCAATAGAATTAGGGAAACTCAACTTTAGAACCATATGACATAAGACTTCATCAAAGAGAAATTTGGACCAACACCATTTCTTCTAGATCTCAATCAAAATCAAAGAAAACCACAGTTTATGTTGGTGTAATTAATTGTTTAATTACACTTTAGCATAAGTTTACTTAGGCATATTTCATTTCCTAGGTTAATTCTTATTTAATTATTATCCTTATCTTATTGAGCTATCTTTTTGCTCAAGATAAGATTAGGGTTGTGAATGATTGTCTTTTTGAAGGATTTTGTATTATTTGTAAAACAATTACTTTTAATAATCATTATGTTGATTTTTGCTTGCGCAAATTTGCTCTGATGGTTTACAAAACATCTCTTCTTTTTGTTCTAAATATCTGTTGCATGTGATAGGTGATTGCTTGCAAGTGATTCTTGGGGACTATGAAGTTGGTTTTTCAACTTCTACATGGTATCAGAGCTCCAGACTTGTTGCTGCCTATTCATGATTTGAAGATATTCTCTCACAGTGTCTTTTTCTATGCAAGGGTTTGAAGCCAGGCTATTTTTTTGTGGATTTGGGGGTACACAATTTTTCTATGCATTTTTGGACCAAACAGATGTTTCCATCATGATCAAAGCGTCCAAGAACCCCAAAAATGCCTTTTGTTTGGTCGATTTAGGTGAAAGTTTAAAAAAAAGGAAAAAAATTATTGCCCCAAGGCCGCACGGCCCCAGGGCACACAATTCGAGGCAAAAAATTCAAAAAAATATAAAAATATATTAAAAAATAAAGTTTTTTTTTAAAAACTTGCACTGCTAGTGTTAAAAGGAGCACCACCGTAGTGCCGCCAAGTGGCCACCAGGGTTCCGCCCACCACTGGCGTCTCCTCCTCTCAACACTCCACATCACCGCTCCAGCCTAAGCCCCCACGCTAAGCTCTACCCTCCGACACGGTCACGTGGGGATCGGGAGCCCTGCGATAAGCCCCCACTAGCTCCTTAGCCTCTCCAGCAGTCACGTGAGTGACCACAGGCCCGTGGCATTAGCCCCCTATCCTAGCAGCTTGTCCTACATAGGACCTTGTTATATTTTTTAGCCCCCAAGGGCTTTGGAGGCCATATTGTGCAATTTGGAGCTATTTTCACCAAATCGGGCATATTTTTTGCGTATGATCTCCGTTTTTCGAAAACGAGATATCACGGGAAAATTGATTTTGAGCCCAATCTGATGGAGGAGGTTTTATTTCCTGATTTTTTCATTTTGATGTCTTTTTTTTCCTCTGAAGTCAAAGTTGTTGTTTTCACTCCGGAGGGCATATCTTTTGCCTTGTTTATCGGTTTTTCGAAAAAAATAGGCGTCGAAAAGCTACTTCCAACCTCTTCTTAGATCTCAGACCTGATTTTTGTAGAATTTTCTCTAGCTATCTAATTTTTTTATTAGAACTCAACCTTCTTTTTTTGGGTTATTTCTTGAGAGGCGTGCAAATCAGGATTTTTTTTTAGATCAGCGAGCTTTGTTTTTTTTCATTTGAGAGTATATACTACTGTTTTGTCATGGATTTACATAATATTGTACCCCTTACTCCATTCAACTATTTTGGTTGAAAAAAAAAATGGAGATTCATTTGAAACACAAAGGGTTGTACAGGGTAACCATGGGTATACAAATTGAACCTACAGGTGCTACTAAAAAGAGAAAGTGGTTTAATAGATGTGATGAAGCTTATGGTACATTATGTCTGTCTCTTTCATCTAACCTTATTTTTCATATTGAGTCTTGCACTACACCAAATGAGATATGGACCACTTTGGAGTCTTTGTTTGGGAAGCATGATACTATGAGAGGGTTTCAATTAGAGAATGAGCTTATTAGCTTAAATCTTAGGGATTTTGATAGCATCCAGGAGTTTTTCACCAAACTAAAGTCTCTTAGATTGTAGTTGTCACAGTGTGGTGTTCAAAAAGAAGACTCTTAGTTGATATTGTCCATTCTTTCTAACCTTGACTAGATTATTCAGTTTTTGTGTCTACCTTTTATGCCACTATGGATGCACTTGGTATGAGATTCACTATGCCATCTCTTGATGACTTTGCTTCATCTCTCACTTGAGAGAAAGCTAAGTTAGCTAGCATGGGCACAGTGAAAACTTCTTCCTCATCACAGGAACTTATTGCATCATAGGAGCCCAAAGATCACAAGGCTTCTACAATCAAAGGAAAGAAATAGAAACAAAAGGATTCCAAACCTCATGAACAGCAGAAGGAGTCCTCAAATTCATCCTCCTCTTCTAAGGGGAAATCATCTAGGAATGAGAAGACTACATGTGCATATTGCAAGAGGGAAGGACATGCAGAACATAATTGTTACAAGGACATTGATGAGCTGAAACATCTTCTTCAGAAACATCAGATTGATTTTCCTTCTAGGATGTCTTCCAGATCTCAATCAGAATCAAAGAGAACCACAATTTACAACTAGTGAACACAACTTGCACTAGATCATGAACCAACAACCAAGAATATGAATATAGAACCTTCTCACAACCATGAACAACATAGTTGAACTGCACAGCCATAGGAGAAAATTTGGACCAAAAGCTGGAGCAACCACAAAACACCTGCAACATATCTTTATTACAATTTTCTCAATATCCCCGACATATACAACCAACAACAGCTAATAGATAACCAACTGATCAATTGACATCAATGACAACACCTTCAATCTTTCCATTCTTGTAACATAGATTATTGCACTATGTTGTCATTAGTGTTGTCATTGATGTCAACCTATGTCAACCTCTAGTGTGGTTATGATGAGAAGGTTTTTGTGGTGTTGAGCAAGTGTTGCAAATGCAACATGGTCACTTGGTTTCCAAGTGCTTTTGAGAAAATTTGTATAAAGAGTGTACAAGGTGATAGGGGTGTGTTCTATATTGTGCTTTGCATTTCTTCATGCTTGAAGATGTGCTTGTGTAGTTCAGATGTGATGTTTATAAGTTTAGAGGTGTTATATATAGAGTTTTAGGTTTTGGATCATACGGCAGTAGAAGATGTGTTTGACATTGTTTATCCTATACAAAAGGTTATCCGAGAGAAATGGAATTTCCTTGTATTTATCCCCATTGAATTTTCTTTTCTTGTGAATTTGGGAATGTGCTAGTATTTCCTTTATCTATCTTCCCTTGGATGGTTTGTTATCTAGCTATTCTGCAAGCTTGGTTCATGTGTTCTATCTCAGTGATAGTTTGAGTGGTTACACAGGACGATAATGTTCTTAGTTGCATATGTCTACGCCAATGATTTTTAGTATTTTATTGGCATTGGAATATTTTAGGATGTTGTGCAATGTTGCTAAGTGGTCTATAGGTTCTTTCCAAACCTGGTGAAGTGTGAATGTGGTTTCCTGTTAGTGTTAATGTCGATTTGGCCAACCTGGTATTTTAGCATTATTTGTAGATGTGCTTGATAGTTTGTGGAAGGTTGGTGTAGCATGTTAGTATATATTTGGTTCTTGGTTAGACCTCAGTGTGTTCCACCTTTAATTATTTCCACCGTGGAAGTGTTTGGTGCTGACCTATTTGGTGGTTGCATGTTTGAGGTGCATATGTTTCATTGAGGCCAACTTGGAGAATATTGTTTGAGGTTGTGGAGGATATATATGCAAGGTCATGTATTGGATTAGTGTGCAATGAGATGTGTGGTGTAAAATGAAGTAGGTATGATTGAGTGTTGTGATATGAGTGTGAGCATGAATGCCTAAGACTATTGAAAGTAGTGAGCAAAAGGTGTCTACATTTTAGTGTGACTGAAGTTGGTGTCTAGGAAGTGAGTCCAAGGTTGTGGATGGTGAAGAGTTGTTGTGGTGGATTATCCTATTGCTCTGAGATAGTGAACCTCCTTGTAATAGTTTATTTGTAATATCTTTCTATTTGAGCAGTGATCCCTTTGTAGTGAGCCTTTATTTCTTTTGTATAGTGAGCCCTTTATGTAGTGAGCATTTTTTAATTGATGTTGATATTCATATATATGTGAGTTAATCCTCACCATGTTTTTTCCTTGATTAGGGTTTTCCATGTAAAATTGTATTTTCTATTGTGTATGGTTGTTGTTGTGTTGATTTGCTTACATTCATATTGATGCATAATAACGATTTGAAGGTTAATGAGGGTTTTAAGGTTTTAATATACAACTAATTCACCCCCCTCTCATTTTTCCATTGTGTCTATCAATATAAACCACATTAGAATGAAAAAATGAAAATTAAAAATAATATATCTCCTATCTATATCATCATTAAATAATATTTGAGTAACCACCTTCATGCCAAAGAGACTATTAGATACATTGCCTATCAGGAGGGAGATCGTTAATTTTTATTTCATTTTTTACTTGTGATCCTATGTGTTCTAAAAGAGAGGATATTTCATGTAATTTTATGATGTCTTTTTGGTTCCAAGGTTGGATAATTTAAGTCAATCATGCCATTACCCGGCCTAAAAACATGCTAAATTTTAATATATTGAAAGTTAATAAGGTTTAATTTAATCTCTCCAATAATATCTTCATAAGACCAACAAGGATTAGATTTAGAGCCTATCATTTCTATAAAAAAATTGAAGTACCCATCAATTATTAACTTTTTAATCCCTTTACTAATAAATAGAAAGAAACCATGTTGAGAAGCGACAACTTTAGAAAATTTACAAAAATAAACCCCCAAATTCACAACATAGGCATTGATCAACTAGAATTCCTTATAATACCACTCCCACCCACCTAACCAAGATTACCCTTAGTAGATATATCAAAGTTGAGTTTTTACCCACTAGAATTAGGGGCAACCAAGTTGTAGTCTTGCAAGGGACTAATTTGGAGAGGTATTTAAATTTGGTTAATTTTTTAGACTCCCTATTTTTTTAGCTATCATTTCTTTAAGATATGAATGGTTACATTTAGGTTTTTGGAGGTCAATCAAATTAATATTTTCAATTATTTTATAGATAATAGAATCATCCAAAACCTCCTAAGTTTTGTGTTCCTTTTAAAATCCCATTGTTATTTTCTTTCCATAGGTCCCAACCCACATATAAAAAAGCCTACCACGTAGTGGAACCCTTATAAAAATTTATCGGCCTTTGGTTTTTCCTATTTTATTGAGCTTCTAAGTGGTGTTTTCATGGATAGGGATTATTATAGTAGTACCTAGGGTTTCTTTTATACCTAAAAACCCTTCCTAAACCCTAACAGTCATTTGTCCCTTGTTCTTTTGTTATAAGCTTGCATTGACCTACATCTTCTCATTGTTGATATGATAAGTTACAATGTTATGTCTTAGACATCATCTGCTTACTGGCCCCATATTCCTAATGTTACCAATTAAACCCACATGCTTACATATTTGATCAAATTCCTATCTTATGTAAGCATCTTCATTAAAATGCCCCCCTTGTTTCCTTATTTCTTTAAGTTATTTTTAAAGCACATGCTAAAGATTTTATTTAAGTTGTGCCCACCCCATCATGAAAAATATATTCAAGGAAATTCCTATGGAACCAACCCAACAAACACAAATGGAATTATTTTATTGGTTTTTGTAGTTCCATGAAGAGTGTTTTACTAAGGAAATAGTTGTTTGTAGAAGCGCAAAAATGATGAAATGTGGCATGTTTTAAGTTATACACTACTGCGAGACCCTGTTGAAGGTCCCACCAATTCCACATGTTGAAATTTGAAGCATTCCACCATTCCATGGAGCCTTTTAAGGTGAGCCCACAATCACCTTGTGGAAGCACATAAATGACAACACATGGTATATCAAGCACCTCTAGCAGCAACGAAACCATTTATGAACCTTGCCATGCCACGTGGCATTGATTCAATGGCTTTCCACCATTTCATGGAATATTTCTACTAAGGCTTAAATGCAGCTGTAGAATCATGATAAAGTGACAAGTGTCAATTTGTTAGCTGCTAGGACACATTTTCATTTTTGGTTACTCCTAACATGAAACAAAGGATTTGAAGAGAGATCATTTAATGACATGTGGTGTGATCTTACGGGTTTCTATCATTCTACAAGATCTTTTCATTGGCTTGATCTTGAGATTTCAGAAGCATAGAAAGCTACCACGTGTCCAAAAGTGACTATTACTCCTGACAATGTGCCTTTTTGTTGAGCTATAAAGGTAGCCCTACATAGAAAATTTATATATATCGAAGATCTTTTCAATGCATTTCAAAAAATATTCAAACTGGTTAGATATATTATAGCCACCATATTGAGTCTTTTGTCTATAGATTAATGGCTCATGATTAAACTTAGGAAATGAGTAGATGTGTGCTTTGGCTTATGCAAGCTAAGAGTAATGGTAGAAAATATGGCTTTCAGGCTAGCAATTAATGCTTTTTCCTCTATAAAATATATATTCTAAGAAATTGAAATTTTCACTTAAGCATTCTAAGCATCCAAAGAGGAGAATTTATAGCATTCAAGAGCTTTCTATAGTAGTTAGGTTTTCCAAAGAAAAAAACTAGTAAGTTCACCGGTAGCTTGAAATTTTCTCAATTCACTGTCATAAAGCTTACAATTATCTTGAATTGTGTTCTAGAGTTTTAAATTAAGCTATGATATCTCTTTCTATTTTAAATCTTATAATTTCACCTATTAGTTGTGTGAGATATTTCAGAAAACCCTAGAACCCATTAAAAAAAAACCTTGTTCCTAAATTAAACAAAAATCATGAATCCGCCTAGAATTTAACCCACCTCCACATCTCAAAATAGATCCCTACACGATGACTAATTACAAAACTCCCTAGATCATCTACTAAAAAATTAAATTCCATGGTCTTGGTGTTGTTGATGGTTTAGTGGATGAAGCACACGAGTGTAGATATGTCGATATTCATATGGGAGGATGAACATTGTTTTCCATTGGTATGGAAAAAGGAATTCATAAGCCCCAATTTCAAATGTTTGAAAAATCTGACCTAGGAAAATTAGTAGTGCCCAACATCTTCATGGATTTAGACCTTCTCAAATCCGTGGCCACCAATTATGATGAGAAAATTAGAGCAATAAGATATGCAAATGTTGTAATTATGGTTACAATTGATAAAAAATCTACTTATGAGATTTTAAAGGTTAACTTAGTTGCATACAAACCTATTAGCATTAATACTTTCAAGAAAAAGTATCAACAAGAAAAGAGAAGCTTCAAGGAATTCTGGCTACCTAAGCACAAATAAAAGGGATTCAATATCAGATTAATTAGGATCCCTCCAAATGAAACATAACCTTTCAAAATTGATAGTTTTGATAACTATTTTGTTAGGACATATTATGCATTGTGTCAGGTTCTTAGGGAAGACAAGCTAGAGAGGATACCCACCCATCTAATGTATATGTCTTGTGACATTCAAAATTTAATGGTTAATGATGAGTATGATTATGCAACCTTTTTTTCCAATGCCATACATAAGCAATTGATAGAGCTCAAGAAGAGCCATAAGATGGTAAAGTTTTGGCGGTACTCCTCATGTCACATGTTACTATTCAAAGGGAGGGGAGAGTGGAGTCCTACATTATGAATCTATGATAATGATGGAAAAGGACATGAGATCCCAGTCCAATGTTGGAACCATGTATGGGATATGCATTGTGAGCATACCAACTATGTCACTTTCAAAAAACATTTTGTTGGAAAATTATTATCATTTTTGCAAGATCTAGTGGCTAGAATACCAAAGGAGATACTATATTTTCTAAGGCCTATAGAAAGCAGGCTAGAGTTGAGCATCAAGTGTAATTGGGGATATTTTTATCTCCACTTTGATTGCATTGTATTGTGAATTTATGGATGCTTAGTAGGACCCCATGTCTTACCAAGATTTGTCCCTTTAAGAATTATTTTTTTGGAGGCTATTTGGTAGCTAATATAATGATACAAGAACCATTTCGAAGGTCAAAATAAGGGGTCTTTCTTCCATTATCTAATAGTTTTCTCTGATTTTAGGATGAAAAGAGAGGGGTATGATCATTTATACCCAATTTTTATGACTTTCAAGATGGCCCAAGAAGCAACAAGTAACTTTGATCCTGAGAGTTTCATTCACAACCTCAAGACAAGTATCAAAAGGTCCCAATACAACCATTAAACATATTTTAGTGAGGATGTCCTCTAAAATTTCCTTGATGAAAAGGAGATCAATGAGAGGAAAGTAAAATGGAAAACATTCAAGAAGTTGGAGGAATTTTGAAAGGAAGAAGAATGCTAATTATAAGGGAGCTTATGCTAAAATTATTAACCCAATTTTGAGGATCCAAAATATTTTACAAAATATAGATAGAATAACTAGGGAAGCCACTACCATTAAGGATAGGGAAATAGCTAAAGCTCCTATCACTAAAGAGAGGCCTTCATATTAGCCTCCAAATGTTAATTCATTTATTTATTCTTTCAAGAGAAGGCCAAAGGGAATTGCAATAAAGGAGAAGACTCATCAGTCTCCTCCACAAGAAAATTTTCCTCCCTCTCCTTCACCTACACAATAAGAACCTCCTTCTCTATTTAATGTAATTGATGTTGATTCCCCCCTCCCCCAAGTTAACCATATCCAAAGAGAAGGAGAAGTGACAAATCTCCACTTGTGTCAATTACCCCATTCCTCTTGAGGAAGATAATGGTTTTGAAATAATGATGTGATGAGATAAATGCCTTCCCCTCAAAGGGAAGAGAATATAGAGGCACCCCAAGACATAATGACTACAAATATTATTGGGGGAGTTAGCTTGTAGATATTTCATGAATGATGATCAATTTGTGAACTAAAAAAAAATGATTTTTTCTTTAGGACTAGAAGAGATGAGTACCTCAGAAGGCTCAAAGAAGAAAAAGCTAAGGTCCCTAATGAAATGCATGATGAAGTAGCTCAGAAGATATTAGTAGAGATAAGGTTCAATTCTAAGAGCATTACCCCAGAGCAAGGCATATGGTCAAAGAGAGTGGAATTTTGTTGCTCCCTGAATGGGATATTACCTATACCATCACCTTTGACACAATAAGAAGGAAATACCAAGAGATCTTCACTTTTGAAGATAAGGTTGTTGTGATATTGTCTAGTTCAAGGTTCAACCCTAGATGGAAAACAATTACAATCTGGGCTCTAGCACTAAATACAACTAAAGCAATTGTTGTTGATCCATCCTAGGATATGAAGGGAGGTTTAATAGTAAAAAGTGTTTCAAATGAATCTATAGAGGAGGCAACAACATTGGTAGTTGAAACTTCCAAATTTAGTAGGGATACTATAGAATCCCTTTAGGAAAAATATGACAAGTTGCTATAGGAACACCTTCTTCCTTGAGCACTTTTTGAAGGCAATGGAGATCTTCTACAAACTACCCATGCAAAAAAAATTATCTTTAGTGGAGAATATCTAATCCTTCATAAGGTAGTTTGTACTTGCTATTGTTATGGGATAAAATTTTCAAATGTAAATGTGACACTTTTCAAAAGGCCTAAAGCTTTTTTGCTCCCTTGTTTCTATAAAAGGGAATTTAGAGCCTTTTTCTGCAAATCTTGGAGAATTTTGTACACATAGAAATTTTGTAATAGATTCAATACTTTTCTATCTAGTTTTTTGAGAATTGATGTGATATACCTGTAAATGTTGTATGATATTGCTAGTTTCAATATTTCAATATACTACCAAGTTCAAAGCTAAATTGTCTTCTATTTTGTAATCTTTATCTCATTTATAAATAAAATCTAATCAAGTATCATTTGATTCATATTCACAATATTTCCTACGTATGAATGTCTCTCTTATAGATTTTACTCAAGTAGTGAATTAATATGCTTTAAAAGAGATGTTGAATGCTTTAAATGTTTTCAAGGAGTTATAAGTGGAATTGGTTCTAAACTTTGCAGGTTAGTAATGCAATGCATTATTGCAAGCCTAATTGAAGCTAGGTCAAGCATTACTATGCAAGTTTTTTAGTTATTTCTCTCTTGATTTCGTTGCCTAGGTTTTAAGGCACAATTCTATATTTCTTGGTTGTATGCAGCTCCATGGTCACTCGAATTTAAAATGAATTTCCCTTTCTGCAATAATTTATTGCATGAATTTATTTCTCATGTTCTCAAAGATAATGAATGCATAAAATCTTAATGATCTATCTCATCTCTATGTTTTATCTATAATTCTTGGCTAAATTAGTGAGAACATATTTGATTAAGATAATATTCTTTATAATTGTGGATGTTCTATATCTACCTGATCACCATAATGAATCTCTATATGAATATTGTGTGGGACTACCCTCCTAGGTTTTGTAAAGCCTAAAGTGTAGAGGAGATAATTGCAAAATCTATATTTTGTTCATTGGCCAACCTCTTAATATAGTCAATCATTTGAATTATCTATTCTTTAGATTGTCATAAGATATTGGTTGAGAAAATTTAAACACCAACAGATTGGAAAATCAACTAGGGACTAGCTTATTGCTATTTCAAAGAAATTCTCAAAATATCTAGTTATATCTATAAATTTGTATGAAGTTCCTTTCTATTGCATAGATATTGTTAATTGCTTTTTATTTTACAATTTTATCTGCGAGAGATCTAAAATTTCAATTCCCTTAATTGGGTGGAAACTCTAAAAGTATCATTTCCAGTGCAAGTATTATATATAAAGTACATCAAAAAGTTATGGAAGGAAGATATCTGCACAAAAATAACATTGAGAAGAATTTAGAGACACAATTGACTCCATCAAGACAATCCTAGAATAAAAAGATGCAAGTTCGCTCCTCCTCTTGGTACTAGGTGTTTTCATGAAGATCTTAGTGATAATATTGTAATTATGTTTGAATTTGGGATTCCCCTAATAGATGAAGAAAATGTGGTGCTTAGACCTATGTTAAATGATAATAATCAAGTAATCCTAGTAGCCTATCCAAACAACAAAAACAAAGAGAAAAAACTTTGCAAAGAGAATTTGTTGCTAGGTAAGTTTCCCAAAGTTTAAATCTTGAAGAAAATAACCCTAATCCTTGGGAATATGATTTACTAGGTAGCCCTATTTACAAAGAACATAGAAAATTATCTTATGTAATACCTAATCTATCTAAATCTCCTATAAATATAGCTAAAAATATCCTTGATACTGTAGGATCTAAAACTACACTTCAATCTAAGAATGAATTACTACAAGAAGTCCTTGAACTGTAGAAAGCAATGAATAGATTAGAACTAAAAATCAAAAAAGTAAAGGAAGAAGAATAAAAATTTAGGCATGCCATGAATATGAGAGATAGATTGAAAATGAAAATTGAACAAATAAAACTCTCTTTCCAAGAAGATACTTCTAGATTTGCAAAACCAAATCCTACAACTGGTAGCAAAACTTCAAATATTCCTTTAGGGTATACCCATACTAACACATGGAGTAGTTTTTTTGTTGCTAGTATAGTAGTAATAACTTCTAATACAAATTTTGTATCCCAAGGTTTGGATAATGGAAATAATCCCTTAAATATAAATGTTATGAAGGGCATACGTTTCCATGAGAATGTATCATCTCAAAAGGATTTTTCATCTAGAGTACTTGATTAGAAGGATATAACATTACAAAAGGAGGTTGAACATTTAAGAAAGGAGTTAGAAATAATGGAAAAACTAGCAGTCAAGGAAGAAATGAAAAGAAGGATTTGTTTCTTGAAATCATCCTATGGATTTGGAAGCTCTTCAACTTCCAATCTAAATTCTTAGAACCCACCCATGACTTCTGCTCAATTTTCTTCAATAATTGGAATTCAAACTTCAAATATTATAGGTCAAATTATCCCATAGTCTAACCCACAAGTAGAACAAAATGTTTCCAGTCAACAATATAATGCACAGGGAGATCCTCGTGTAGATCCTACTATAGGACATGTTCATGCAAGAAGACCTTTGCATGATCTGGAAATATATAAACAACTAGATTTGATTGGTATCCTTGGATACCCTAACCAAATCCCAAATGACATAAGAAATGTGTTCATATTTTTTGGAAATAATGCAATCTTAGGTGAAGATCACTTGAGATCATTTTTTAACACAATTGATGACTTTGAAGTTAAATATGAAGATGTAGTCATGAAAAAATTTATGCAATCTTTCACAGAAGATGCTAGGGATTGGTAAAGGAGTCTTCCTCAAACCATCATTAGATCTTGGGATGAATTTAAAAGAGTATTTAGAGAACAATATGGTGAAAAACTGACCCAAGATTTATAATCAATGGATTCACGAGTATTTCAAAAGGACAAAATGAGTTGGTCTTAGATTTCAATACAAGGTTTATTAAAATTATGAATGAGATCCCACTTGATATGAGACAAATTGAACCAATGTTTCTTGTCCTATATTGCAATTCTTATGACTCCAAGATAGGATATCAACTAAAGGATAAATATTAGGTCATACCTTGAGAGATGCTTTTAAGATTGCATTGCATATTGAAAACAATAGAAAAGCATCTAGGAAGGTTGGTAAAAAAGATGATGTCAAGATTCTAAAAAATCTTAAGGGACATTTAGCAAAAGCAACATATTTTGAGGATAAGTTATACAAGGTTATGATTGCACTAAAATACTTGAGCTATAAAGTCCAAAAAAATGATAAAGGTCTATTCAATGACAGGAAATTTTTTTTAAGGCCTAAGAAAGAATGCCTAAATTCTCTAATCATACTTACAACACTAATTGGCATAATTGTAAACCAATGCAAAACAATTCAAGGAAAAATAAATAAAGAGACTCTTGATCCTCTTAAGAAAAATAATTCCAACTTTGTTGATGATATTCCTTGTTGTTTAGTATGCCAATTACGCCATCCACCACATTAGTTCATGGTAGTTTAGTCTATGGAAGAACAACAAGAAATTTGTTATGACTATAATACTGCTCATAATGAAGATCAAGAGATAAACATGTTTTCCCACAAGTTATCCTTGATCCCTAATGATTATTCCTCTGATGATGGATGTGCAAATATTGATGTAAATGATAAGAGATCCAATTCAGATTCATACCATTAGAAAAAAAAATTATGATGAAGAAGATGAAGAGATGAATTTTCACAATATTGAAACATCAAAGTCTAATGTTAAGCCGAGAAAACCTACACTTGAATAAATCATATATTTAATTGTTGCTGCAATTTCTCAAGCTAAAAGTGCATATAACTTGAGAAATAGGATGGTAAATATTGACCAAGGTAAGGCTAGCTACATCTTCATTAAGGAAAAAAGTAATCATAAATTGTAAGAAAAATGAAGAACCTTTAAGGTTAAAGATGCTAGTGTGTCAAGTAAAGGAAAGAAATTTGATAAACCTATAAATTAGATAGTTTCTCCACTTATTAAAGTAAAGTATCAAAAGGTAAAAATTGGGTGAGAAAAGAAGAGTGTATAGGATGTTTAAGGGGATAAGTTAGATGATAGACAAGAAAAGAAGGTTAATGATCAAATCATTTCAACTTGTGACATCCCAAAATATAATGTTGTTGACATTATTCAAATACTATCATAGGTTAAGGTTTTTGTTCCCTTGTTAGAAATGATGAGGATTCAAGAACATAAAGAGAAGGTAGTTTCCCTTATCAATGGTGCAACTACAACCTCTAATGATAAAAATATGATTACCCAACTTTAAAAGAGTAAAGGAAAGTCAAAAGAACGGGAACTTGAGGGATTGCATAATGAGATACCTTAGGTCTTTTTGGGTGCCACTCTAACTTCTTATCCCAATCAAGTGGACCCATTTTATGTAACCCTTTAGATGGATGATAAATTGATAAGAAATTGTATGATAGATTCTAGAGCTTCAACCTGTAGACATGGAAAATATACCGACACACTTGATCTTGATTATTAACATCATTTTGTCCTAAATCATCTTCTTTGCTAGTCATCACCTTTCATCCCTTAATTGAATAAATCAAATTTATCTAATTAAGTTGTCATCTCCTATTAATTAAATAAATCAATTAACCATTTAATCTCTATTTAATTAAATAATTCATTTTATTTAATTAAATCCCTAAAGTCATTCTATTAAATTAAATAAATTAAACCTTATTTAATTTAATCTAACATCATCCCTCTTTAATTGAATAAATCAAAAAAATTATTTGATTAAATCTAAATCATATTCCTCTCAACTTTGATTTAAATCAATCCAAAAATATAAATCAAATTGTCACATCAACTAATCTCCTATTAAATTAATCAAATCTTGATTAATTTAATCCTAATCATCTAAATCCTCTAGATTTTGCAACTTGCACCAAAAAATCATTTCTTTGATTTAATAAATTCCCTAATTACTTTCAACATGGCATCAAAGGGGAATATTCCTCCAAGTTTGAAAATCCCTCCAAATGGATTCTTTCTTCCAACAAGGCATTCATTTCCTCTTACATGTCATTGTGCATTGAGACAAGTGGCATTTAATTCATTCCTTTCTCCCTCCAACATGTCATTTCACAAATTTGAAAATCCACCTAATACCATTTATTGTGCACATTCATCAAAATGTGCTCATCCTTTCTCCGTTCACATCTTAACAAGTGGTACTTGGCCATTGGATTTTGAATGATCCCACATTCATCCATTTTGCCTCATTCTTCAACATTCTCATCTATAAATAAGAGGTTTTCCTTTGCTTTTTTGATCCACAACTTTGAGCAAAGTTACTATCTTCATATTTAGAGAAAATTCATCCATTTCTATAGCATTTTTCCATCATTATAGCTAGGTTATTGCAGATTTCATCAAGGAAGCACATTGTTCATCATCATCAAGTGGATCAATCTTCACCAAGCTTGCAAATGAGTTAGGAAATGGCCAATTTCCACATCAAATTGGCACCAATTCCCCCATGGGATTGAGAGTTTGCATGCTTAAATAGGATTTAATAGATTTTCTTGTTTTATTCTTCATTTTCTTTCCTATTTTGAGCATTGTAGATGAATTGCATTGGGAATCTTAGTTCTAACTTGCATATGGATCTAATATTGTGTTTGTTTGCTATGTTTGTGCAGGTCTAGGATTGGGGTTCACATTTTGGTGCTAGAAGGAGGGCAACTTGTCCTCTTTTTTTCATGAGATCACCCAAAAATAAAAAAAATTGTATGATCTCTCGAGGGGGCAATATATCGACATGTTTCTTCTCGTCAAGGCAGCAATGGGGCAATTTTGAAAATCAGATTTTTTTTTTAAATTTTGATCGAGACAATTTATTCTTTGAACCAACACAACGAGTACTTTGCTTCAAAAATGGGAAATATGTAGACATGGAAAATATATCGACACACTTGATCCTGATTACTAACATCATTTCATCCTGAATCATGTTCTTTTCTAGTCATCACCTTTCATCCCTTAATTGAATAAATCAAATTTATTTAATTAAGTTGTCATATCATGTTAATTAAATAAATCAATTAACCCTTTAATATCTATTTAATTAAATAAGTCATTTTATTTAATTAAATCCCTAAAGTCATTCTATTAAATTAAATAAATTAAACCTTATTTAATTTAATCTAACATCATCCCTCTTTAATTGAATAAATAAAAATCTTTATTTGATTAAATCTATACCATATTCCTCTCAACTTTGATTTAAATCAATCCAAAAATATAAATCATATTATCACATCAACTAATCTCCTATTAAATTAATCAAATCTTGACTAATTTAATCCTAATCATCTAAATCCTCTAGATTTTGCAACTTACACCAAAAAATAATTTCTTTGATTTAATAAATTCCCAAATTACTTTCAACATGGCATCAAAAGGGAATATTCCTCCAAGTTTGAAAATCCCTCCAAATGGATTTGTCCTTCCAACAAGGAATTCATTTTCTCTTACATGTCATTTTGCATTGATCCAAGTGGCATTTAATTCATTCCTTTCTCCCTCCAACATGTCATTTCACAAATTTGAAAATCCACCTAATATCATTTATTGTGCACATTCATCAAAATGTGCTCATCCTTCCTCCATTCACATCTTAACAAGTTGCACTTGGCCATTGGATGTTGAATGATCCCACATTCATCCATTTTGCCTCATTCTTCAACATTCTCATCTATAAATAAGAGACTTTCCTTTGTTTTTTTGGATCCACAACTTAGAGCAAAGTTACTATCTTCATATTTAGAGAAAATTCATCCATTTCCATAGTGTTTTTCCATCATTATAGCTAGGCTATTTTAGATTTCATCAAGGAAGCACATTGTTCATCATCATCAAGTGGATCAATCTTCACCGAGCTTGCAAAAGAGTTGTGAAAGAGCCAATTTCCACACCAAATTGGCACCAATTCCCCCATGGGATTGAGAGTTTGCATGCTTAAATAGGATTTAATAGCTTTTCTTATTTTATTCTTCATTTTCTTTCCTATTTTGAGAATTGTAGATGAATTGCATGAGGAATCTCAGTTCTAACTTGCATATGGATCTAATATTGTGTTTGTTTGCTATGTTTGTGTAGGTATACGATTGGGGTTCACACAACCAATGTTATTCCCTTGGTTATCATGCAAGATTGGGATTAAAAATACACAAAGCATATGGAAAATGCTTTTCCATGGAATCAAGAGAAGTCATAATTATTGGCATCATAAAGGATGCAAATTTTAGGTTAGCTACATATCCTAAAAAATAATACACCATGAATGTAATAGTGGTGGATATCCTAGCTTAGTATGGAATGCTCCTCTCAAGAAAGTGGTCAACACTAGTTGGGGGAAGTATGCAACTATACTTTTCATATGCCATACTCCCCCATAAATGGTAGGAAAGTAAAATTGGATAGAGAAAATAGATATCCTTGACTTATAGAGGATGTGCAACCAGAAAATCATGTACATTTTATTGATATGGATATGGAAAAAAATAGAGTTGAAGAATCACAACCTAAAGAGAAAGAGAAGGAAATTGCACCCATTGATGATGAAGTTCAATAACAAGCTCATGAAAATGACTTATGGAAAATGTACTTTGATGGAGCTTTCTCTAAGGAAGGTTCATGTTTAGGTGTAATTTTTATTTCACCTGTTAGTAATATATCCAAGTTTTCATTCTCCTTAAAATTTGCTTGCACAAATAATGTAGTAGAGTATGAATCCTTGTTATTAGGGTTGAATATGGAAAATAAACACAATATTAAGAATCTTATATTGTTTGGTGACTTTGAATTAGTTGTGTACCAAATAAGAGCTAAGTATGTTTCCAAGATCAAGAGACTAAAGCAATATATAAATTCTATGTGGGATATAGTGGAGATATTTGATGCTTTTTCCATTGATTGGATAGAAAGAGCTAATAATGCAATGAATGATTTACTAGCTAATATTGCATTGAGGCCTGATGACATTACATTTGTTGGAATCTCAAAAGTTGAGGTTTAGACAAGGCCATAGCCTAGTAACATAGCCAGGAGATTGACTTCTAGGGCTTTGTTGAAGTTGATGAAAAAGAGACAATTTTTGGGAATGAGCTAATTCAGTTAAAGACCAATAAAACTCCCAAGGGTCTAGTGGCTTTAGAAAGAGTATTTGTTAATGCTGAAAAGTGTAATGCAAATCCTAGTCCCTCCCATGAATAAGATTTAGAAGAAATCAATCTAGGAACTGAGTGTGCACCTAAGAAAGCGTACATTGGAAAGAAGCTCAACCCTAAGATCAAAACAATGCTTATTACTCTTTTAAGGAGATACAAGCATGTATTTTCATGGTCATTCAGTGACCTTAAGTCATATAGGGAAGACTTATTTCAGTATGATATTCCCTTAAGACCTAATTCCAAGCCTTTTAGGAAAAAGCATGACTAATAAACCCAACTTTGGAACTGTAGATGCAACAAGAGTTAATGAAACTCAGGGGTGGAGGGATAATAAAACATATCAGACATTCCACTTGAGTCTCTAACTTGGTGCTAGTTAGAAAGAAGAATTTAGACATTAGGCTATGTATTTATTTTAGGAACTTGAATGTGTCTTCATTACAAGACAATTACCCATTTTCTAACATGGAGGTGATGTTGCAGAAGGTAACTGGTTGTGACTTACTATCTATGTGTATAGGAGCGAATTTACACCCCTAGTGTAAATTCTCATTTTGCATACCCTCACCTTAGAAATTCAAATCCAAAGGAAAAATTCCAAATCACCCATTTTCCTTCCATCCATTTTTCTCATTTTTTTGTATTGGTGAGGGAATTTTCATTAGTGATGCGAGCATGATGCACATACATCTATGTAGCACACTAACGTCCCTGAAAAATTCCTACCTCTAGAGTTTGCAGGGACATTACACACATAATTGGAGTAAAATTGTAATGCCTCTATGCAACCAATCGACCCAAAATGACTCCTTTTGGCCTTCAAATCCATTCATTTCACACTTCACTTAATCTTCTACACAACTCCTCACAGTTCAAGGAACTTCATTCAATCTTCTTCACACTTTGGGATCTCTTGAGCACACTCTTGAAGCATTCTACTAGCATTCTCACAACTGCATTGATAATTTCATTAGCTTGATATTCCATCAACTTCACTTTTGTATGTGTGAGGCCACCATAGAGGTTGCGAGCTTGGAGTCTTGCGAGACCTCCCTTCAACACTGTTGTGGCTATGGTGACTTTTCTAAGTTTTTTGCTTGCATTTTTTGGTGTGAATAAATGTCTTGTACCTAGCTAATTCATTCACCAAGTAATTAGGGGACATATTCACATGTTAAGTTTACTTAGGATATAAGATTCTCTCTAGAAGTCTTAGTTGGCTTTTCTAGAACTTATCTTATCTAGCTATATTGCATGATTCCTAGGTAGTTATTTGTCTCATGTCACAGGATTAATACACTTGTCATGATCTTTTCTAATCCTACATCTCTACCTTGCCTTATAAGCAATGAATCTTATGTACATTTGCATAGCAATTCAATCATATTGAACCATTATTCAATCTTGCATTGTGAAGCAAGCTCTCTTGCCATTCTCTCTCTTGTGGAAGTGGTTTTGGTCTAGCAACTATTCTTGGGGGTGTTAGGGAGTCACCATTTACTCCTAGAGAATTCTCCTTTCATTGGCCTTGAGAGCCTTTGGGTAGAGGTGGTAACACTTCACTTCAGTCTCCCTTTTGTGATTTGATAAAGTAGATTTAACTTTTGTAGTGTTCAGTGCATTCATTTCTTTCCTTTATCATACTTTCTACTTCATTTCTTTTTGGTTGTTTGTGGAGGTGGAAACACCAAAGTGGGGTTTTGACTGAGGAAAACCTCTATACAACCCCAACAATTTTCCCCTCTTGCTTGTGTGTAGGTGAATGTGTGTGTGGAGCTAGCTGGCGAACAAGTGTTTCAATGAGTTAATATTCATCACCTTAGTTATCATTTACTTGCTTCATCATCTCCACATTTACTTTTCATAACTTATTATTCTATTTTTTTTGTTAAAGTCAATTAGCTAGGCTGTTAGTAGGTTTTTGGTCTTTTCCTTACTGTACTTCTCATTTTATGGTTGTATAGACACCAACACACCAGAGAGATGCTAGTGTGCCATGTTGTTGTCCTAGACCCACACTACCATCCTCAAGCAAAGAGTTGTCTAAGGTACAATTTAGAATCTAGAAACTAGCTCATTTAGCCCAAACTAGATTCTATGTTTTGTAGAGTGATAGAAGCACTTACGAGTACTCTTCATTCTTGGTCCTCATCCCAAAAAAATTGTTAGAGTGAGGTAAGTTAGGGAAGCCCTCTGCTATCAGCTCTCCATGACCTAGAGCCTTGACGTGGTTGGTCCCCATCTCTTGAATTTTTGGTGATCCTGACATGAACAACGTCTACCCATTTGTTTGTGTTAATACTTTTCCCTTGCATCTAGTGGTTGTCATAACCCTGAGTATTGTGAAGGTTTATGAGCATCACAACCGAATCCATGAATTTCGGGTACATTGTTAGGAGAAGCGTGCGACACCTACCAATGGAAAAGATGAAGGTCACTTCTAGTTTTACCTCCATTTTTTCTATTGGTTTAGCTACTGATCATACCACTGGTTTTCCTACAAGTTATATTGATGAGATAGGCTTCATGGAAGAGACCATTCAAGTTCCTACTCCTCCAACATCCCCTATGGCCTCATCCATAGATGAGGATGATGATGTGCATATTCTTGTGGAAAAAAATTTGGCATTAGATAATAGATTGCTATACTTTGTGAATCATTTAGAGAAAGTGTTGAGCATGGAAAGAACCACTAGACTTACTGGTGAGGTGAGAAATTTGTTAGGGAAGGATCAAACAGGAATAGAATTTCTATAAGGCCTTTCTAATTTGATTGAAGTTTATATCCCTTCATATAGGCCTAGATTGGGTACCACCTGAGGGGAAGTGCTTGATGCCTATGAAAGAGAAATAAGCGTTTTAATTCCCACCAAATCCATGTGCATGGAAAAATCAAGGCCCTTAATCAGTGTCTCTTCTTCTTCCCAAAGACCTAACACTCTCAAGGTGAGTAGAATACCCCTTAGGTTTAGTTTCACCCCTCCTACTACCCTAGATGGTGGGGGTTCTGGTGGAATGAGTGGTGGTGGATTTGGTGGAGGTCATGGTGGTTGTTTTGAAAGTGGAGGTGGCTCCAGTGGAGGCCCTACCGGTGGTGATGGCTTCTACGGTGGTCACAGAAATGGCTCCAGAGGTGTCTTTGGAGGTGGTTCTGGTGGCAATGGTTCTAGAGGTCCTACTGGTTCCTTACCATCTTTTGAACCTATTTTGAATTCCCTTCTTCAAAACATGGGTCAAGTGAAAAAATAGTTGGCAAGCCTTTCCCAAGCCTCTGACCATCCTATTTGTTAGCCTTTCTTCCCACATAGCTCATTCTCAATAGTAATCTTGAGTACTCCTTTCCGCAAGGAATGTAGATTCCAAAATTTGAGAAGTATGGTGGAAAAGGGGACCCGCAAACACATGTGTCTACCTTTAATGCCATGTGTATAGAATTCTTTCATCATGATGCTTTGATGGTGAAATTATTTCCCCGATCTCTCAAGGATACAACACTTGAGTGGTACTGTTCCTTGCCCACCAATTCTATATTTTCATTTGATCAACTTGTAAATCAATTTCTTTGACAGTTCCAAGCTAACATCAATCTGAAGATGATCATCTCAGATCTCATCTAATGTAAGTAGGGGGATAGCAAGAAGATAACTAATTTCATAGCATGATATCAAGCATTCTTGTCACAACTCTTGTACCTGCTGCCTGATTCTAATGTGAAGAAGGTGTTCATAGGTAACTTGCAGAGTCCTTGGTAGGAAAAGTTTTCCCTTATGAAATACCCTTCTTTTGCACATCTATGTACCACATTATGGGAATATCAACATATGGTAGTTCAATTCAAGGGATCCTCCTTGTGCTCTCATTCAGAAGGAAAATCTATTGTATCTATGTTAGGAAAGGGTAAAGATATTGTGAATGTAGTTGTCATGACAAATGATAATGACCTCAAATGCAAAAGAAAGTTTACAAAGTTAGCAAAATATTATTCTTCCATCTTGCAAAAGTTGTTGAAGGATAGGATCATAACCTTGGAATGCCCCCAACCTTTCAAGAAACCTTATCCTAATTGCTATGATGTGAATGCTTTCAGTTATTACCATCAGTTAATGAAAATGATACTAAATGTTGTATGCATCTGTGTCATGAGATACAAGATCGCATCGATGATGGTACCATTTGTCTTGATGGGATGAAACAAAATGCAAATAAATTGGTGGTGAAGGCCAATAGTGAGTTGTAGATATACATGGAATCATTTCTGTCTCACTTTGCTAACTTAATTATTGACCCATCTAATTCTTTGACTTAGCCCTCGACATACATTAATATGGTCATGGTTACTCCTTCCTCGCAGCCTATGACTATTTTTCCAGATGTGACATTCACTCTATAGGATATGCCCTTGAATAACAAAACATCTCCTCTCTACATTCCCACTCCCCACAATGGGATAATTGTGACAGGGGTCCTAGTTGACCCCGCAAGTTGAGTGAATGTTATTATAGGGGAGACATTGTGGTTGAATTCATTACAGAGGGAGGAGTATGAAGAAACAAAGTCCACTATTCGTACACATGATGGCCTGTCTCTCAAGCTATATGGATCAATAACTCTTGATGTCGTAGTTGGACCTTGTTGGATGTTACTAATATGTGATTGTCATTGATGTCAACACTATTGGAATTAATGTCTTTAAGGTTGTATATGTAAGGATATTGAGAAAATTGTAATAAAATAAGTTGTAGGATGTCAATGATGCAGTGAAGTTTAGTTTAGCCATCATACTATTGGCTAGCTCAGTATGTTGATGATAATAGGTTGTGGATTAAAGGGTTTGTTTTCGAGTATATCTAGTTTATCCACATTAGGTTTTAGAGATCCGCATGAAGATTTGATCAAGTTATGAGTATTTGTGTTCTGATAGTTATTTTGTCGCTTCAGTTGGTGTTCCTAAAAGAAAATGATGTGATTCTAGTAATTTGAGTTGTTGTGGATGCTTCTATGGTGATTCATGATGCTTGTGGATGTTTCTAGACCATGCTTATCTTTTTTTTTTATCCACACCGGTCCTTGTGCTTGTGATTGGTGATTTTCTTCTATGAGTTCATGTTTTTCATGATCATGACGGATAGGGTGATTGTAGCGTGTTGTGGATCATCAAGGCATAATTGTTTGAGGTGTTTTGTGTTTGAGGATTTTGTTTTAATGGGTCCTTACTATGTTATGGTTAACATTGGTTGGTTCACATTGATAATTTTTTATGGATTGAGCTAACATTTTGTACACATTTTATATTTTGTTGAAGCCAACATGTAGTTGATGTTATTCCTAGTCATGGATATATATGTTTGATTGTTTCTACCATTTGAAGGTGTGTGCACAAGTGGTGTGTGAAATGTGCAAATCCTATGCATGAATACTATTCTAATCTTTTGAAGGTAGAGGCAGAGTGTGAAGAAGAGTGAGCAAGTGTTTATGTGCTTAATTGGAACTGTAATCAGGCATTAGCAAATGCTATTTCTCAATTCAAAATATTTTGGATGTAATCTGAATGCTTCTGTAAGACAGTGTTCCTTCCTTTGGGTAGTAAGCCTTTTTGTATTTGAGCAATGAGCTCTAGGAAGTGCACCTAAATGTATGGGCATTCCCCATTTATAATTATTTTATACTTTTAACAAGGTATAATATTTTGGACTAACCTCCACCATGGTTTTTCCCCTAACAGGGTTTCCACATAAAAAATCTTAGTGTTATGTGTGTTTCTGATGTGGTGATGGTTTTTCTTTCATGTTTATATATCAGATCTGAGAATAAGTTTAATTTGTATAATTTATGTGACAATTGATTCAGCCCCCCTCTCAATTGTTTTCCCTTGTGTTTCCAACAATTGGTATCAAAATAGGTTCTTTGGAAGAAGTTTAATAGCTTGAGGTGATCTGGGATGGTGACATATAAGAAGGATAGTCCAAGATTTGATGGAACTAATTATTCTTTATGGAAGTCTCGAATGGAGTGTCATCTAAGATGCATTGGTGAACCTTACTGGAACATTACAAAGAATAGGTATATCATCCCACAAAATGATCCTTCTACTACTACTGAGATTAAGGAAGCTGAGTATAATATCAGGGCTAAGGAAGCATTGTTGAGTGCTCTAACTGATTATGAGATGACAAATGTAATGGAGTTGAGGATTGCTTATGAGATCTAGAAAAAGTTGGAAACTTTGTATGAAGGTGATTCCCATGTGAAGATTGCTAAGCTACAAAGCCTGAAAGGGAAATATGAAATGCTGAGAATGGGTGAAGATGAGAACATCACTTCTCTTATTTAGAGAGTGAATGAACTTGTGTGTAGTATCAGATGTGCTAGTGGAACATTGGAAGAATCAAAGATTGTTGCTAAAGTGCTCAGATTCTTTCCTGTTGCATATAAATCCAAGCCTACTACTATTGAGGAGATCTAGACTGTGACAAATGTAACCAGAGGCATGTTGATTGGTAAGCTTACTGATTTTGAGTTAAGTGAGTTTGGTGATTCTCTTCCTAAGACATAATCTACATTCAAAGCTACTATCTCCAAAAAAGATAAGTAGAGATATGATCCAGGAGAAAGTTCTTCTAGAAAAATGTTCAAGTATGAGGAGGAAATGACAGAGATTGAAGAAGAAGAGAGAAAACTAGATGAGCTTGAAGCACTTATTGTCAAGAGGGAAGCCAAAGGAGAAGGTAAGTATAAAGGTAAATTTCCTATTAAATGTTTTTCTTGCAATAAGATAGGTCATTTTGCCTCAAGGTGTCTAGAAAGAGTTCCTAAGCCAAGACGTAACAAGTCTAGATTCAAAAGAAAGTGTTATTATGTTGTTGATGAAGATGTGACAGATGATGAATCTGATAAAGGGAATGCAAGTGAGGATTAATGGGTATTTATTTCTATCAAGGAAAATGATCCAATACCTACTAAATCTGCTAATTGCACAAATGTGGAGAAAGCGAGCTAGCTGCCAGAGTTGAAGAAAATGATGAATGGGTGATTGACAGTGGCTGTTCCCATCACATGATAGGTGATAAAAGAAAATTTGTGAGATTGGAAAAGTATTATGGTGGTGTTGTAAGATTTGCTAATGACAAAGCTAGTGTAATCCGTGGTAGAGGATCCATTTCTCTTGATGGTAAGCATAATATTGATGTTGTCCTATATGTGGAAGGTTTGAAGCATAATCTCTTAAGTGTTGGATAGATGGTTGACAAGGGATACAATCTTCAATTCAAGAATGGAAAGTGTAGAATATTGGGAATCACATCTGGTACAAAAATAAAGGTAATATCTTTCACCTAAATGATGCTAGTAAAAGTTGTTTGATTGCTTAAGTTGATAAAAGTTGGTTGTGGCATAGGAGAACGTATCATGTAAACTTTGACTATATTATCAAGATAAGTTCTACTCAAGTAGTGAGAGATCTTCCTAAGTTGATAAAACCTACTTATACCTTATGCAAGGAATGCCAGTTAGGGAAGTAAACTAGAGTTTCATTTTGAAGCAAACAACATTATTCAAATGAGGTGTTGGAACTTTTGCATACTGACTTGTGTGGTCCTTCTAGAGTGATAATTTCACAAGGATATAGGTATTTCATGTTACTTATTTATGATTATTCTAGAATGATGTGGGTTACTTTCCTAAGGGAAAAATCTGAAGCCCTAGAGAAATTCAAGATTTTTAAGGCTATGGTTGAGACAAAGATAGGTCTAAAGATTAAATGTCTAAGATCAAATAGAGGTGGTGAATTCACTTTCGGTGAGTTTAATTCTTTTTGTGAAGAGCATGGGATAAAGATACAATTATCTACCCTATGAAACCCTCAGCAAAATGGAGTTGTGGAAAGGAAGAACAAGACAATTGAAGAAGCTACTAGGATTATGATGCTAGAAGGAAATATTCCTCATATCTATTGGAGAGAAGTTGTGAGTACTATTGTTTACACTCTCAACTAGGTATATGTCAAAGGTGATACTGGTAAGACTCCTTATGAGTTAAGGTATGGTCATAAGCCTATTGTTAGATACTTCAAAATAGTTGGGAGTAAATGCTATATTAAAAAGATGAAGATATAGGAAAGTTTGATGCCAGAAGTGACAAAAGAATCTTTCTTTGTTATTCTACTAAAAGCAAAGCCTACCAATGCTACAATAAGAGATTGAGGAAAATAATTGAAAGCCCTAATGTCAAGGTTGATGAAGACATAGTTAGACCATCTAGAACCTGTGGATATGATTTAGATAATCAAAATGATAGTTCAGATAAAGGAAAGAAAGTTCAAACTTCAAATCAAGTTCAAATCATTCTAGTGAATTAGGAAATCAAGAGGAAGAAACTAGTGAAAGTGTAGAAGTGAGATTACAAGAGCCTGAAGTTCAAGAACATCCTAAGACTCCAAGGTATGTAAGACTAAATCATTCATAAGATTATATTATAGGTGATAAGAACAAAGGAGTTCAAACTAGGAGAAGATTTGTAGAAGAATACTGTTTGATCTCAAAGACTAAGCCTAATAGTGTCAATGAAACATGCAAAGATGAACATTGGATGGAAGCAATGAAAGAAGAACTACTGTAGATTGAGAAGAATGATACATGGATTCTTGTTCCTAGACCTAAGGAAAAAAATGTAATTGGAACTAAATGGGTCTTTCAGAACAAACTGAATGAGCAAGGTGAAGTTGTTAGAAACAAAGAAATACTTGTGTGTAAAGGATATTCTCAGACGGAAGGAATTGACTTTGAAGAAACTTTTTCCCCTATTGCTAGGATTGAAGCTATGAGACTATTTATTGATTATGTTGCTTACAAAAAATTCAAGGTTTATTAGATGGATGTCAAGTCAACATTTCTAAAAGGTGAATTGGAAGAAGTGTATGTTGAGCAACCTGATGGATTTCAATTAACTGATCATGGAGATATGGTTTTCTGATTAAAGAAAGCATTGTATGGACTTTAGAAAGCCCCAAGAGCATGGTATGCCATATTGGACAAGTATTTATTGAAGCTTGGATTTAATAAAGGTACTGCTAATAGTAATTTGTATTTCAAGATTGATCATAATAAATATTTGATTGTTGAAGTCTTTGTTGATGACATCATTTTTGGAGGAGATGATAGTCTGTGCATGAAGTTTTTTGATGAGATACAGAGTGAGTTTGAGATGTCTATGATTGGAGAAATGAAATTCTTTTTGGGATTGCAAATTACTTAGCTAGATAAGGGGATATTTATATCTCATTCCAATTATGTGAAATAATTGCTAAAGAAGTTTGGTATGATTCAAATCGAGTTGGTACACCTATGGTAACCAAATGTAAGTTGACACAAGATGATGATTCTCCTAAAAAAAACCAAACTAGATACAGATCCATGATTGGTGGATTGCTCTACTTGACTCAAATCAGACTTGATATCATGAATGTCATATGCATTGTTGTAAGATTTCAAGTTGATCCTAAGGAATCTCATGTGACAGTTGTGAAGATGATTTTAAGGTACTTGAAGGGGATAGCTGATTTTGTCCTATGGTATCCTAGAGAAGATGACCTTACTTTGAGTGCTTTTACTAATGTTGATTGGGAAGGAGATGTAAATGATAGAAAGAGTACTAGTGGTGGTGCATTTTTCTTGGGAAAGAAGTTGATTTCATGGTTAAGTTAGAAGCAAAATGTCATTTCTTTATCTATTGCAGAGGCAGAATACATTGTTGTTGCTAACAATTGTACTCAAGTATTGTGGATGAAGCAGATGTTGAAAGGTATCAGAGTTGTGTATGGTGAACCTATTGCTATATTATATGATAATTCAATTTCAATTAAAATTTCTAAGAATTTGGTGTTGCATTCAAAAACCAAGCATATATCTATCAAGTTTCACTTTTTGAGAGAGAAGGTGAGTGAAAAGGAAGTCAAATTAGAGTATGTTCCCACTAAGGAATATATTTCAAATATATTTACCAAGCCCTTGCCTAAGGATAATTTTGAGTATCTCAGAGGGAAGCTAGGGGTAATTAACCATCCTAATTAGAATCAATATGCATTTTCTTGCATCATTCTGTGCATTTCATAGTCATATCTTGATCCATATTAATGTTGTGGTGGCTGCTACTCAAGGGGAGTAGTTAGATGTTCAGAAATGTGGTTCAGAGCTTGTGTGGAGAAATATAATGTGTATCTTTGTTATTGATGTCAAAGGGGGAGAAAAGTCATGTGACAAAGCATGAAAGAGTTAAGGAGAAAAGAGTCAAAATCTAAGGGGGAGAAAGTGTTAAGAGATAGTTGTGTCGATGGTTTTTTTCACATCATGTGTTGCCATCAATGCCAAAGGGGGAGATTGTTGGATTTTGCTGATATATGGTTGTCATTGATGTCAAAAATATTAGCATTAATGTCTTTAAGATTGTATATGTTGAGGATATTAAGAAAATTGTAATAAAATAAGTTGTAGGATGTCAATGATGCAGTGAAGTTCAGTTTAGCCATCATACTATTGGCTAGCTCAGTATTTTGATGATAAGAGGTTGTGGATTAAAGGGTTTTTTATTGAGTATATCTAGTTTATCCATGTTAATTTTCATATATCTGCATGAAGATTTGATCAATTTTATGAGTATCTATGTTCTGACAGTTATTATGTCACTTCAGTTGGTGTTCCTGACAGAAGATGATGTGATTCTAGTAATTTGAGTTGTTGTGGATGCTTCTGTGGTGATTCATGATGCTTTTGGATCTTCTAGATCATGCTCTATCTATGTTGTTGATCCGAATTGATCATTGTTCGTTTGATTGGTGATTTTCTTCTATGAGTTCATATTTTTCATGATCATGGCCGACAGGGTTATTGTAGCATGTTGTGGATCTTTGAGGCATGTTGTTTGAGGTGTTTTGTGTTTGAGGATTTTTTTTGGGTCCTTGCTATGTTATGGCCAACATTGGTTGGTTCACATTGATAATTGTTTATGGATTGAGCCAACAGTTTGTACATGTTTTATATTTTGTTGAAGCCAACATGTAGTTGATGTTAGTCCTAGTCACAAATATATATGTTCAATTATTTCTACCATTTGAAGGTGTATGTGTGAGTGTTGGCTCTCAGTTGTGATCATATGGTTTGTCCTTGATGAAAAAATCCCTTTCTGTTGATTCTACTTGTTGAAAGTTTCAGATTGGTTTCTCATGCTTTATCTTGATACTATTGTGTCTATATGGTTTACATGTCTTGGCATTCAGTGGACAGTTTATATGGTTTGTCCTTGATGAAAAAATCCCTTTGTGTTGATTCTACTTCTTGAAAGTTTCAGATTGGTTTCTCATGCTTTATCTTGATACAGTTGTGTCTATATGGTTTACATATCTTGGCATTCAGTGGATAGTTTACATTCAAAATTTTAATATCTTATGGTACTATTCAGTTTGAGCTTTGTGCAGTCTCAGGTTATCTTTTTGTACATTGTTTTGGTGACAGAAAAAGAACATATCAACGTGAGAATGGCAGCGTCTCCCCAATCCATATTGTTTTTCTGCTTGTATAAGTTTGTTTTTCCTATCAGCAAGACTTATTTGATGTCACACCGATCAGAGATTAAATGGAAACACATCAGCAAGAGTTTAAGGCGTCGGTCTGAGGTCACAACAAAATTGTTATGTCTCACCGACCATATGCATGTGGACATCTATCAGCGAGACATTCACGTGGTTTTGGCAACCGAGGATGAGCTTATCGGCAGGAGTTTTGTTATCGGGGTATTGTCTCATCGAACTTGAAATGTCTCCCCATCTAGTGCATATGGAGGTTCATCGGCAGAGCTGGGCGGTATCAGAATAGGTCTCAGCGAAGTGGTTTTGTCTGGACGACATCACATCTAGGGTTTCGCTTTGGCCAAACATAATGTATTCAGTATATTGTCTCACCGAAGATTTTTTGTCTCGCCGATGGAATACAAATGGTCTCTGTCGGTATGAGAATTGAATTCTCTTGGCGATCTATGTGAATTCAGAGTGTTTCGGTATGACATAAAACAATCTACAAGATGTCTCCCTGATAGTTTGAAGTTACAGCAACAGGAATGATCACGTGGGCTTTCGGTAAGACACATGATGCTCTACAAGAAGTCACCCCGACTATGCATTGTCTTGCGAAGGCGGATGAAAGGATTTCTTTCAGAAAAACAAAGCATCATCTATGAAACGTCTCCCTGACAGTGAATGTCACAGCAATAAACAGAGGGACGACTGACGGCGATAAAGTTTCCTTCGACATAGGTATTGAATTATCTCAGCGACACACGAGTGGATGAAGACTTTCAGAAAGACATGGTGTGCTCTACAGGAGGTCTCCCCGATATCATAATGTTATAGTGAAGCACATAAGACAAAAGGTTTTTGTCAGTGTGAGAACATTAATGTCTTAGCGATATATTGTGAGCTCGGGGCTTTTGGAAAAACAAAGTGAATTCTCTATAAGGTCTGGCCAATAACAAAGGGTCAAGGAAAAACAAAAGGAACCAAAGTATGATTAACGATTGAATTGCCTTCGGCATAACTGGTGGATGTCTCAGCGACTATTTCACTATGAATAATAGAAATGTGATCTTGGGGAAACATAAAGATCTTTGATATGGTTTCTCACCAATGACAGAAGGGCTTGGTGACGCACAGGGACAAAAGGAAATGTAGCTTGCATAAGGTCATAGCAAATCACAAAGAACATGTGGCGACTGTTGTCTCAGCGAATGATTAACGAAGACTCATACACTGTGGCTAGCATGGATTTTTCTAAGTATAGTTGCATGCAACATCTTTGGTTGGCATCGAATCTCTGGAAAAATAATCTCTGAGGATTTAGAGGTTATGATTTTCTATTAGTGGGTAGTCATGACTTTGATGAAAATCTTTCAGTTATAATTTGAAATCTCTTGATTCAGCTCAAAATTTAAAGCTCTCTGGATAGGCATTACTCTAATTTTTACCATCATCTACAGATCATCAGTATTCTGCTTCACATTCTAAAATTAGCAAGAGAGTTTCAGAATCTTGTGAAAAATGTTTTTTGCAGATTTCTTCATTGACAGACATACTTGAAATGTATATAAATACCAGTGTTGAAAACAGTGAAGGTGCTACTGGCCAGTAATTCTGAGAGATAGTTATTTTGGCCGTATCAAGAGATGTATTGGAAAACTCTGTAATACAAGAGTTGGATTCTTAGGGTATTAAGGAGATAAGAGTGTTGAGTTTCTTGAGCTTACTTGAAAACAAAGTGATCCTCTGATATTATTATTATAATTCTGAAATCTGAGTAAGGGGTTGGTGCTCCTTGAGATTGGTGTTTCTAAATGAGGGGTTGGTGCTCCTTGAGTTGGTGTCAAAAATTATCCTATAAGGTATTGTTAACAGTGGTTTTTGAAGATTAAGCCAGTAAGGCAGTTTAGGAGTGGTTTTTCTACCCTAGGAGGGTTTTCCACTCAGCAAATATTTTGTCTCTTTGTTCTTCTATGTGCTCACTACTTTTTTTTGTAGTTGTTTCTGTTTACTGTTGGGATTATTACTGTTCTCAATTATGTTTATGAATGATTACATTCAACTCATGAATGCATTAATCAAATTAATATTGAGATAAAATTTGAGCTATGTTTTGGAAAATGCAAGATATCTCACTCAAATCATATTTTCATAAGCTGTCTAATAGACTGAGTTAATGTTGTCATATCTTTGTGCTTTCAAAAGTGATTACTTTACTCTATTGTTGAAAGAAAAGGAAATCAGAATTAGAAATCTTGGTCAAAGTTGAAAAAGTTTAGACACTGATTCACCCCCCCCCTCTCAGTGTCTGTCCATAACTCCAACAATTGGTATCAGAGCATAGGGTCCTCTGATAGGTCTAAACCACCTAGGATTGTTCCTGGTTTCTTGGAGTACTTTGGTTAATATGGGAAAGAACATAAGGAATAAGGGAAAAAGATGTTCTCAGCAAAATTCTATTCATCATGTTCAACCTGAATCTAGTATAAGGAATAACGAGGAAGAGTTCATAAACAATAGCTCTGAAATGGTAGAGTATCCTAGATCTGGAACTCCTCAGTTAGAAGGAACAAACTTTATTATATGGAAAAATAGGATGGAAACATACTTACTTTCTTTAAGATCTGAAGTGTGGGCAGCAGTTGAAAAGGGTTGTACTACATCTGCAACATCTCCTTCCTCTCTTGAAAAGAAGAAAGCACTTGAATTCAATACTAGAGCTATAAATGCTATTTTTAATAACTTGCCAAATAAACTCATTACAAAAGTCATTCATTACAGCAGTGCTAAGGATGTTTGGGACAAGTTAACTGAAATGAATCAGAATAGTGAGTTACAAGAGGAGATATCTTTTGATACTGAAATAAGTTGTGAAACATCTAAGAGTGAAGAAGGTGTAAACCTTCATAGTTATGAAAAGAAGTACAAGGAGATCATTAATGAATATTTAAATGATCAAGAAACTTGTGTTAAAGTAGATCAATCTTTGGGTGAAGTTAACTCTGAATAGGGATATGATGAATTAGAAAGTGAGGTTGATTTGGAAGGTGAACTCCTATGTGCCTTAGATACTACTAAGCAGCTTAGAAAAGAAAACCATTTTTTAACAAGACAGCTTCAGCAAGAAGAGAGTTTGGTAGTCAAGTTAAAAGACAAGGATGAATTGTGTAATAAACTAGAAAATGAGAATGATTCTTTAAAGAAATGTTCAGATAATGATTCCTTGTTAAAAGAACTAACTCTTAAGGACAATATGATTATAAGTCAGAAAATTGAAATTGAAGAATATAAGAGGATTGCAAATGTTGTGAGTTATGATTTGGAGATTAGAAAGATTGTTTGTCTAAAAATTGAAGAAGAGGTAGTTGCTTTAAGAAAAGAGGTTGAAAGTATCAAGGCTCAATCTGATAAAATTCAGAAATTTGATCATAGTACTAATATATTGAATGAGATGTTGGGCAGGCAAAAGCATTCTAAAGATCCTACAGGAGTGGGATATGAGTTTGGACAAAGCTCTGCAGACAAATCTAAACATGAAATAGTGTTTACTACTTCAGATGGAAAGAAGTTTATAGCCAAGCAAACACCAAGAATGAAGGTTGATCTTGGTTACAGTATTGCTGCATCAAAAGATAACATTGACACTAGAAGACAATCTAAAGGTATTCATAGAGAAAAGAAAAATTTCTTCAGATCTTCACATCCTTGGCATGATCATTCATTCAGGTATAATCATTCTTTCCAAGGATATTGTTATGTTTGTAATGACTATGGTCATAAGGCAATTGATTGCATAAGATGGTCAAATAAGAATCATTCTAATGTCCCTAGAAATAAGGATGTGGTGTGTTACAACTGTAACAATTTTGGTCACTTGAGAAGAGACTGTAGAATAAATACAAGTGATAATAATGTAGGGAACAATGTTGGAAATGTCTGTAGGAAGTCTTCTATTTCTCAGAACAATCACAAAGTCATTTGTTTCAGATGTAATAACATTGGACATAAAGTACAGCAATGCAGATTCAATAGAAAGACAGGTACTTTAAGCAAACAAGTGAAAAAGTCTTCATTGGAGTGGAGAAGAAAGAGCAATCAAGATGACAAGAAGAGCAATAAAGATGCTTCTGTGAAAACTTCTTGTGCAATCCTTGCACAAGTGTTGCCTTCCAGATCTTGAGAAGAAGCAAAGACTTAGGGGGAGTCTATTATGGTAATATATTTTACCCCTATGGAGTCTAGAATGAGGTATGACATCTTGAATTTGATTTTGGTGGTATAAGATGTTAAGGAATGTTTTTGCTTGGTCTAGTGGTTGACAGTTTTCAGAAGGTTTTGAAATGACAGTGCACTTTGTTTTTAAATGAACTCTTTGGATGCTTGGGTTTTTGGAAATAATGGTATGTCCTTATGACATCTTTGAGTGATGTAGAGACATATAGATGAGTTCCTCAATTTATTAAAAATAGGAAAGCCTTTGTTCTAAAGTGATGTCGATGTTTTTATCTTTGGAGAATAGTGTTTGAAAAACATGTGTGATGTTATGAGTTATTTTTGTGATGATTTTATTCGGTGTTGTGTGAGGGCTGAGATTAATTATCTTTGGTATTTCTCATTATTCTTGGTGTGGTAATAGAAGTCCTCATATGGACTGAGGATGGGTGTACAAGAACATATTGATGGTGAATTATGCAGTATACATGCTTTCAAGATATATTCTGTGTATGAAAAGAGTAAAATGTTGTGTGTTGTTTGAAGAAGAATAACTAGTATCATTGGTCTTTGATGTGTATTGTCATGGATAGTGACTAAGGTTACTTGTGCTAAGAAGAGGTTGGTTGTTTGTGCTCAAATTCTGGTATTGCTAGATTGAAGTTAATCAAATTGAATATGGAGTAGGTGATCTTGAATGTGCCTTGATCGAACATGACAAAGAAGGTGGTATGTAACAGGTCTTCAATCTTTAGGTATCAATTTGGTTTGTTACATTATAATATTTTGGTACCATTGCTTTGGCATTGATGATAAGGACCGAGATTCTTGAAAAGGACATATTGTTATTTTTGCTATGATATCAGCATGTTACAATCTTACTGTATTCCTGCAAATATGTCTGTTGCACTATTGCTCTATTTGTAGCCCGTTCTTATGGTATTTGGTTGGCTTCTCAGTTGTGTTTCTTGGCATTGTGCATTCTTCTCTTCTATCCTTTGTCATTGAGGCAAAAAGGGGGAGAGTCATTTGTGTTTTGCCATCAAGGACAAACGGGGAGTTTGTTGGATCTCAGTTGTGATCATATGGTTTGTCCTTGATGAAAAAATCCCTTTCTGTTGATTCTACTTGTTGAAAGTTTCAGATTGGTTTCTCATGCTTTATCTTGATACTGTTGTGTCTATATGGTTTACATGTCTTGGCATTCAATGGACAGTTTATATGGTTTTTCCTTGATGAAAAAATCCCTTTCTGTTGATTCTACTTGTTGAAAGTTTCAGATTGGTTTCTCATGCTTTATCTTGATACAGTTGTGTCTATATGGTTTACATGTCTTGGCATTCAGTGGATAGTTTACATTTAGAATTTTAATATCTTATGGTACTGTTTAGTTTGAGCTTCATGCAATCTTAGGTTATCTTTTTGTACATTGTTTTAGTGACAGAAAAAGAACATACCGGCGTGAGAATGGCAGGGTCTCCATGATCCATATTGTTTTTTTTCTTGTATAAGTCTATTTTTCCTATTGGCAAGACTTATTTGATGTCACACCGATCGAAGATTAAATGGAAACACATCGGCAAGAGTTTAAGGCATCAGTCTGAGGTCACAGTGAAATTGTTACGTCTCATCGACCATATGCATGTGGACGTCTATCGACGAGACATTCACGTGGTTTCGGTGACCGAGGATGAGCTTATCGGTAGGAGTTTTGTTATCGGGGTATTGTCTCATTGAACTTGAAATGTCTCCCCGACTAGTGCATATGGAGGTTCATCAGCAGAGCTGGGCAGTATCGGAATAGGTCTCAACGAAGTGGTTTTGTCTCGATGACATCACATTTGGGGTTTCGCTTCGGCCAAACATAATGTATTCGGTATATTGTCTCACCGATGGAATACAAATGGTCTCTGTCGGTATGAGAATTGAATTCTCTTGGTGATCTGTGTGAATTAAGGGTGTTTCGGTATGACATAAAACAATCTACAAGATGTCTCCCCGATAGTTTGAAGTTACAGTGATAGGAATGATAACGTGGGCTTTCGGTAAGACACAAGATGCTCTACAAGAAGTCACCCCAACTATGCATTGTCTTGCGAAGGCGGATGAAAGGATGTCTTTTGGAAAAACAAAGCATCATCTACGAAACGTCTCCCCGACAGCGGATGTCATAGCGACAAACAGAGGGATGACTAATGGCAATAAAGTTTCCTTCGGCATAGGTATTGAATTGTCTAAGCAACACACAAGTGGATGAAGACTTTCAGAAAGACATGGTGTGCTCTACAGGAGGTCTCCTTGATATCATAATGTTATAGCAAAGCACATAAGACAAAAGGTTTTTGTCGGTGTGAGAACATTAATGTCTTGGCGATCTATTGTGAGCTCGGGGCTTTCAGAAAACAAAGTGAATTATCTATAAGGTCTGCTCGATAACGAAGGGTCACGGCGAAACAGAAGGAACCAAAGTATGATTAACGATCGAATTGCCTTCGGCATAACTGGTGGATGTCTCAGTGACTGTTTCACTATGAATAACATAAATGTGATCTCAGGGAAACATACAGATCTTTGATATGGTTTCTCCCCAATGGTAGAAGGGCTTGGCGACGCACAAGTACAAAAGGAAATGCAGCTCGCATAAGGTCATAGCGAATCACAAAGAACACGTGGCGACTGTTGTCTCAGCAAATGATTAATAAAGACTCATACACTGTGGCCAGCATGGATTTTTCTAAGTATAGTTGCATGTGACATCTTTGGTTGGCATCGAATCTCTAGAAAAATAATCTCTGAGGATTTAGAGGTTATGATTTTCTGTTAGTGGGTAGTCATGGCTTTGATGAAAATCTTTCAATTACATTTTGAAATCTCCTGATTCAGCGCAGAATTTAAAGCTCTCTGGATAGGTGTTACTCTGATTTTTACCATCATCTACAGATCATTAGTATTTTGCTTCACATTCTAAAATTAGCAAGAGAGTTTTAGAATCTTGTGAAAAATGATTTTTGCAGATTTCTTCATTGACAGACATACTTGAAATGTATATAAATACCAGTGTTGAAAACAGTGAAGGTGTTGCTGACCAGTAATTCTGAGAGATAGTTATTTTGGCCTTATCAAGAGATGTATTGGAAAACTCTGTAATACAAGAGCTGGATTCTTAGGGTATTAAGGAGATAAGAGTGTTGAGTTTCTTGAGCTTACTTGAAAACATAGTGATCCTCTGATATTATTATTGTAATTCTGAAATCTGAGTAAGGGATTGGTGCTCCTTGAGATTGGTGTCTCTAAATGAGGGGTTGGTGCTCCTTGAGTTGGTGCTCAGAAATTAGCCTATAAGGCATTATTAACAGTGGTTTTTGAAGATTAAGCCAGTAAGGTAGTTTAGTAGTGGTTTTTCTACCCGAGGAGGGTTTTCCACTCAGCAAATCTTTTTTCTCTTTGTTCTTCTGTGTAGTTGTTGTTTCTGTTTACTGTTGGGATTATTACTGTTCTCAATTATGTTTATGAATGATTACATTCAACTCATGAATGCATTAATCAAAGTAATATTGAGATAAAATCTGAGCTATGTTTTAGCGAATGCAAGATATCTCACTCAAATCATATTTGCATAAGTTGTCTAATAGACTGAGTTAATGTTGTCATATCTTTGTGCTTTCAAAAGTGATTACTTTACTCTATTGTTGAAAGAAAAGGAAATCAGAATTAAAAATTTGGTTGAAGTTGAAAAATTTTAGACACTGATTCACCCCCCCTTCTTAGTGTCTATCCATAACTCCAATAGTGAGTGGTGTGTGAAATGTGTGAGTCTTATGCATGAATAATGTTCTAATCTTTGAAGGAAGAGGCAGAGTGTGAAGAAGAGTGAGAAAGTGTTTATGTGCTTAACCGGAACTATAATCAAGCATTAGCAGATGCTATTTTCTCAATTCAAAATCTTCTAGATGTAATCCAAAAAATTTTGTAAGACAGTGTGTCTTCCTTTGGGTAGTAAGCCATTTTGTATTTGAGAAGTGAGCTCTAGGAAGTGCACCTGAATGCATGTGCATTCCCCATTTATATTTCTTTTATACTTTTAACAAGGTATAATCTTGTGGACTAACCTCCATCGTGGTTTTTCCCCTAATAGGGTTTCCACGTAAAAATTTTTGGTGTTATGTGTGTTTCTGATTTGGTGATGGTTTATGCTTTCATGTTTATATATTAGATCTGAGAATAATTTTAATTTTTATAATTTATGTGACAACTAATTTACCTCCCCTCTCAGTTGTCTACCCTTGTGTTGCCAACATACCTAGCATTGTGAATACAACCTTTAACGTTTTTCTAGAATCTGATTTGTTCAAGGTGAAGTTAGGCATCCTATGGCTAGCTTCCATTATTGAAATTGCTTTTGTCATTCATAAATGTCTAAAATTCTCGCTTGAAGGTGTCATGCATGTTGTGCATGACACTAGATATCAACCATTGGTATCTCATGGACGCTATTTGTTGGATCATTTTTTCCCTACCCCAGTTGGTTTTCTTTCCCTAAGAACATACCTACTTTACTGAAACTATGTGAAGTATAAGATCAAGACTAAAGGAAAGCAAAAAGTGACCCCTTTGGTAGTGTAGTAGCAAACTGCCCCTCTTCTCAAAAGGGAAAGGAGAGACTTGCCCATCCTTGGGGTGCCTCTTTTGCTCCCCTTTCTAAAGAATATTTTTGTATGTCTACTCCTAGATTCCACATAAGAAGTCTGATGGTGCCTACTTAGTGTAAATCCAAGATCAAGATATTGTACCTTCCTACTACTCCTCTTGGACCTTGGCCCTACCTTATGGTAGAAGGAATGGTCCTCACAAGGAATCCTCTATGTCTCAGCCTCTGTGGCCTCCTATTGCTCCTACTCTTAAATCAATGAATGGGAAGAGGCCCACCACTAAGGCACTAGAGTTGACTCCCCCCATTGTCTCTCAACCTCTTCCTCCTACTCTCATCCAAGAGTTTTTCCCTCCACTAGAGATGGATGTGATGGACACTCATATGGTTGAGTAGGCACCTTCTATCACTTCTCAGCTCCTGACCTCTAGCTCTAAGAGTCACAAAAATTTCCTTGTGCATGAGAACAAGCACTGACAAAAGGCTCTGGAAGCTGAGCAAGCTGCTTTGTAGAGGAAAGAAGGAGAGTTGACCATCCCTATTTTAGGGCCTCTTGTTGTCTCCTCCTCTCTCATCCCCTCTGCCTCTATTCAATCAAACTCAATTTTACTTCCAGCTCTAGTTGTGAGTGTGAATGTCCTTTACCCTAAAAAGTTCTAGGTGTTTATCAATCCTTTAGTCAAGCCACCTCTTTTGATGTACCTCCTAGACGTGCCACCATTCCCTAAACCCATGGACATGTTGAATACCTTGGTGGTGTCACCCACAGTTCTCTCCTCCTTTGTGCCTCTTTCCTTATCTATGGGGATTTCACACCCTTCGATGAATTAGAAGGTGGAGGTTGGCCCTTCTACCAATGGGGGTCATAAGAGGATCCCACCTTATCTAAAGGGTAGTTCTATGCTAACTTGCATTGTCCTAGTGACAGAGCTAGTTTTGGTGTCCCCTAAGTTTGACACTACTCCCAAGTCACTTGGTGAGCCAAGCAGTGAATCTTGGGTGTTGCCTTCCCTGCCCATTGAAGTAACACATGGTACTCCTATGAAGTGCATGTTTAACTCTTTAGACGAGGTCTCAACCTTGTGAGCAATTTTTAGGAAATTTTTGACCATTGTTCCACAAGAGCCAAGTGAAGAATACCTTGTTAGGCCTTCTTCCTTGGCCCTTATTGTGGGAGGGTCATAAAATCCTCCCCTTAATATTCCACCATTGTAGGCTCATCTACCTTCCCCATATAATGATCTAGATTGGGAAGCAGACGACCGCTTAGTCAATAAGTGTTAGGGGGAGGCACCTCTTCTTTATCTTTATATTAGATGTGTGATTGTTGTGATGTGTTCCCCCATGCTTTCATCATGTACTCTTAGATGACACTTGTCACCCTTGTAGGTGCTTGGATATAGGAGTGATTGTGTCATAAACATCCTCTATTTGTGGCATCATTCTTCCTCTATTATGTGTTTTGATTTTTGGAAAATTAGGGACAATGCAAAGTGTTGGGGGCATTTAGGCTTCCCTTCCATGTTGACCCAATTTTTTATTTTTACTTTTTTTACTCATGCATTCTTCACATGGTCTAATATAGTAAGGGGATGATGATAGTTCATCTATATAATATTACTATACTTGTATATATTTATGAGTAGCTTTGTCCCTAAAATATTAGATCACCCCTATTCCCTTTGTTTGTGATATTATTGCTTCTTTTTACAAATTTGGTTATCTTTCTCTCTTATTTTCTTGAGTTGTCCCTCATATGTGTGACATCACTTTCACAATGTTTTGAATTTCAGAAAACACTTTCATTTCCAATGAATATTTTCTCGAAAATCTTTGCAAACTTTTTCAAAACTTGTATTCTCAACTTGGACCCCTAGAAAAATGTGTTTCCTTCATCATGGGTTTGCAAAGAAAGAAAATAGAGAACTTTCCTTTGAGATAGGAGTAGATTTTCCTATGGGAGAAGCCTTGACCTTCCCCTCATGAGGGGGAATTTTCTTCCTTTTGAATTCCTTGATGAAGTGAACATCTTTCGAAAGGATTCCTTCATGTTGAAATGATTTGCGAAAAATAATATTTCACTTTCAAACAACATATCCCTTGAGTGGACCCCTTTTCTTTTGGAGGGTTCCCAAGGGACCCCTTTGAAATAATTTCAATTTGTTGACTTTCTGTGTGACTATTTGCTTCCTTTCCTACATGGTTTCTTTTTGTTTTTTGACAAATTTTATTTGTGGATTAAAATGTTGCTTTGCAGGTGCACCTATGAAGCCACTTTATAGTCTAACTGCGGAGGCCCCCTTTCACTGGGATTCCTTCATGAGAGATTACTTTGGGGAATGCCTTCTTTATAGGTCTATGGGCTTGTGAAGTGCTTACATCCTATGGGATTTTTCCATTGTTGGTCTAAGGGCCTTTAGTGTACTTTGTGCAGCTTCGTAGTTCCATGGAACTACAAAGTCCTTTTGTTTGAACCTCCTCAGGAGAGAGTACCTGTGGAGTCCTTTTCCTGCCCGATTCTTTTGAGTTTTCCAGATTGTGGTCTACTTCCTCAATAGTTCAGATATACATCTCTAACTCTTCGATCTACTTTACCAAACACTAATTGATACTCATGCTAGCTAAAGTGGGGGAAAAATATATAGGAGTGAATTTGCATCCCTTGTGTAAATTCCCCTTTGCATACCCTCACCTTAGAAAATCAAATCTGAAGGTGAAATTCAACATCACCCATCTTCCTTTCATCTATGAGGTGTGTGTTTTATGCATTGATGAGGGAATTTTTGTCAAGGACATGAGTACAGTGTGTGGAAATCTACATGATGACTATCATCCCTAAAAAATTCCTACCTCTGGAGTCTATAGGGATGTTACACACCTGATTGGGGTTGAATTGTAATGCCTCTATGCAACCAACTAACCCAAAACATCTCCTTTTGGCCTTCAAATCCATTCATTTCACATTTCACTTAATCTTCTACACAACTCTTCACAATTCAAGAAACTTCATTCAATCTTATTCACACTTTGGGATCTCTTGAGCACACTCTTGAGGCATTCTACTAGCATTCTCACAACTTCATTGAGCATTGCAGCAGCTTGGTACTCCATCAACTTCACTTTTTTACATGTGAGGCCACCATAGAAGTTGTAAGCTTGGAGTCTTGCGAGTCCTCCCTTCATCACTGTTGTGTCCATTGTTACTTTTCCAAGTTCATTGCTTGCATTCTCCCTTCATTGGCCTTGAGAGACTTTGGCTAGAGGTGGTAATGCTTCACGTCACTCTCCCTTTTGGGATTTGATAGAATAGCTTTATCTTTTGTAGTGTTCAGTGCATTCATTTCTTTCCTTTATCATACTTTCTACTCCACAACTTTCTGGTTGTCCATGGAGGTGGAAAAACCAAAGCAGGGGTTTGACTAAGGAAAACTCTTATATAGACCCAACAATTTTCCCCTCTTGCTTGTGTGTAGGTGAATGTGTGTGTGGAGCCAGCTGGCGAACTAGCATTTCAATAAGTTAATATTCATCACCTTATTTTTCATTTACTTGCTTCATCATCTCCACATTTACTTTTTGTACATTATCTGTTAAAATCAATTAGCTATGTCGTTAGTAGGTTGCTAGTATTTTCCTTACTATACTTCTTATGCTATCATCCTAGACCCATGCTACCATCCTCAGACAGAGAGTTGTCTGAGGTATAGTTTAGACTCCAAAAACTGGCTTGTCTAGCCCAAACTAGATACTTGGGTCTATAGAGTGATAGAAGCACTTGAGAGTGATCTTCATTCTCGGTCCTCATCCCAAAACATCTGTTAGAGTGAGGTAAATTAGGGAAGCCCTCCACTCTCATTTGTCTATGACCTAGAGCCTTGATGTGGTTGGTCCCCCTCTCTTACACTATGATGGATGGATTTTCAAGATATAATCAAGTGAAGGATAAAGAGTCTAAGCAATACAATATTGTTTTCACAACTCCATGGGGTACCTATGTGTATGTCAGAGTTCCTTTCAGCTTAACAACTGTTGGTGTTTCCTTTCAAAGGGCTATGGATGTAGCCTTTTCAAATTTCATTGACATATTCATGGTGGCCTATCAAGATGATTTGATAACATATTTAAAGAAGTAAGAGGACCACTGTATGCATTTGGAAAAGGTTTTTACAAGAGCATTAGAATATGGGATTTATTTAAACCCTAAGAAATGTGTATTCAGTGTAATTGAAGGGAAAATTTTAGGTCACATTGTTCCAAAAGAAGGGGTGAGGATAGACCCAAAGACATTTGTAGCTATAGAAAAGATACCACATCCCAAAATTTTCAAAGGTGTTCAATAATTCTTTGTGCGGGTAAAATTTTTGAGGAGGTTTGTGACTAACTTTGCTAGGGTTACTAGACCTATCTCTATAATTTTGGAAAAGGGAGAATCCATTACATGGAATTAGGAACTTTTCAGAGCTTTCTAAAGTATCAAAGAAACAAGTAATGAGGCCCATGTGTTGAAGTCTCCTGACTTATCTTAACCTTTTTAATTATTTTCACTTGCTTCTTTACATACAATAGCTACAATCTTATTACAAAAAAATGATGAAGGATTTGAAAAACCTATTTCTTTCTTCAAAATATAATTGCAAGCTATATAATTAAAATTTTATATGATAGAGAAGCAAGCTTATGCATTGGTGAAGGCTGTAAAAAATTCTAGGTCATACTTCATAGGAGCTACAATTGTAGCTTATGTCCCTACTACTCCTATGAAAGATATTTTTACTCAACAAGAAATAACTGGGAGAAGGTGTATATGGATCAACAAGATCCATGAGTTCAAAATTGATATCTAGATTACCAAGTTGGTTTGAAGACAAGGATTAGCAAAACTTATGGCTAAAACAAATTTTGAGGCTAATCAGATAAATAATGTTGAGACAAGTGAAGAAATTTTTGAATATGATGTGAAGTTGTCACCATGGTATAAGGATTTTGTCTATTACTTGTAGAAGATGCCATGCCCAAAGAACATGACTGAAAACCAAAAGAGGACACTAAAACTACAAGCCATTAAATATGTGATTATTGAAAAATGGGCTTTGGTGGAGAAACCAATAAGGTATACTACTTAAATGTGTGGATGAGGAGAAAGCATATGAAATCTTGAAAGACTTACATGATGGTGTATGTGGAGGCCACTACATGGAAAAAAATACAACTCATAAGGTTTTGAGAGCTAGTTACTAGTGGCCCACAATCTTTAAGGATGCTCATAAACTAGTCAGAAGTTGTGAAGCTTGTCAACAATTTTCAAGAAAGTTGAAGTTCCTTGGGAACTTTCCATTAAGACTAATATCAATTGAAGCTCCCTTCTAACAATGGGGGATTTATTTTATAGGAGAAATTATTGAGAAATCAAGTGGTGGGCATATCTGGATCTTTGTTTCCATGAATTACTTCACCAAGTGGATTGAAGCTATCCCCACTAGAAAAGCCACATGTAATGTTGTAATTGATTTTTTGACTAACAATATATTAACTAGGTTTGGAGTACCAGAGAATATTGTTTCAAACAATGAAATATGCTTTAGATCTAAGGAATTTATAGAATTTTACAATCAATATGGGATATCACTTTCATACTCATCCCCTCAAGGGAATGGTCAGGAAACATCCAATAATAAAATTCTAATGAAAACCATCAAGAATATGATTGAGAAGAACAAAAGATCATAGAATTCTAGGCTTAAGGTGGCTCTATGGGAAGATAGGGTGACCATAAAGAAAGAAACTAAATATTCACCCTTTGAACTAGTTTATGAATTGGAGGTAAGAATACCTACAAATAATTTGTTACAAGTCTATAAATTCATCCAAGAATATGATGAGGATATACTAGAACCAATGGTGAATAGGATAAGTTCGTTGAAATATTTGGATGAAAAAAGGAGACTAGCACATCAGAAAGATGTCAAGGTGCAGTAACAAGTAAAACACTTGTATGAAAAATAAGCCGCTAATACAAAATTTCAAGTGGGAGATATGGTCTTTCTATGGAATGTAAGATCTCGAGAGAAGGGGAAACATGGAAATTTTGATTCTCTTTGGCTTGGACCATATCTTATCAACAATACTCATGGAGAAAGTCTTGATTTTCTACAAAATTTGATCAGTGAATTTCTTGAACTACCAATGCATGGATAGTTCTTGAAACCATAATTTTATTAAGGTATGTTCTTCTCCATACACATTGTATTTTATGTAATTTTTCTACAGTTTTTCCCTTTGGTTTTTCTTTTTTTGCTCTTTTTGGTTTTCTTGGTCTGATATTTTAGATTTCTCTGAGATCTTTCCTTGTTCTTATTGAACAAGCATCCCCAACAGGAGCTGTTGGTGGAACCCTTGTCAAAGTTTATCGACCTCTAGTTTTTCCTATTTTTATGAGCTTCAAAGTGGCATTTTCATGGCTAGGGCTTGTTATAAAAATACCTATGGTTTCTTTTATACCAAAAAACCCTTCTAAAACCCTAATAGTCATTTTCCCTTACGCTTTTATTATAATCATGTGGTGACGTCCATTTCCCTATTGCTAGTATGATAAGTTACAATGTTGTCTTAGAAATCATCCTCTTACTAACCCCATATTCCTAATGTTATCAATTGAACTTGTGTGCTTAAATATTTTATCAAATGCCTAAATATGTTATGCCCACATCTTCATTAACATAGACCCCTCATTTTCTAGTTGCTTTAAGTTGTTTTCAAAGCACGTGCTAAATATTTTCTTTAAGTGGTCCCCGCCCTCTCATGAATAAAATATTCAAGAAAATGCCTGTGGAAGCAACTCAACACCAAAAAATGGCATTATTTTATTAGTTTTTGCAATTCCACAAAGATTTTTTTATTAAGGATTTTTTTTTTGTGGAAGCATGAAAATGATGAAATGTAGCAGGTTTTGAGTTAAACAATGTTGTAGGACCCTATTGAAGGTCCCACCAATCCCACGTGTTGAAGTTTGAAGCATTCTGTTGTTTTGTGGAGCCTTTTAAGGTGGACATACAATCACCTTTTAGAAGCATGAAAATGGAAACACATGACATATCAAGCATTATTAGTAGAAAAAAACCATTTATAGAGCCTACCATGCCACATGGTGTCAATTCAATGGATTTTTTCCATTTTGTGGAACATTTCTAATAAGGCTTAAATGTAGACATAGAATCATGGGAAAGTGACAGTGTCAATTTTTTAGCTACTAGGAGGACACGTGTTGGTATCTAGTTACTCCCAAAATGAAATAAAGGCTTTAAAGAGAGATCATTTAATGGCATGTGGCATGATCTTAAGGGATTTCTATCATTCTATAAAATCTTTTTAGTGGCTTGATCTTGAGGTTGTGGAAGCATAGAAACCTACCACATGTCCAAAAGTGATTGTTACCATCAATGGCATCCTTTTTGCTAAGCTAAGAAGATGGTAAGACTCAAGAAATAGGTAGATGCATGATTTGGCTCATGTGAGTTGAGAGTAATGGAGGAAAAGATAAATTTTAGGCAAAAAATTAATGCTTTTTCCTCCATAAAAGCTATAGTTTGAGAAAATGAATTATTCACTTAAGCATTCTAGGATCTAGAGATGAGAATTCACAATATTCAAGAGATTTCCACAGTAGTTAGGGTTTCCAAAGTGTAAAACCTAGTAAGTTCACTTGTAGCTTAAAAATTTATCAATTCACTTGATATAACTTGTAAAATTTTCTTTGTTCTATCGTGTTGTTCTATTTTCTAGTGTTTTTCAATCATCATTCATTAAGCTAGGGCTTGTACAATTTTCATTTAGGGTTCCCCTAAGGTCTAAAAACCTTCTTAAACCTTAACAATTTAGTCACCTTATGCTTTTCTTCTAATCTCACATTGACCCATTATAGTCGGTTGCCGATTTCTCAAGTTACAACATCAACATTTATATTCATTCATTTATTGGCCCCATGTTCCTAACATTTCCAATTGGTCCATCACTTTAATATTCATAAAATCCCTTTGTGTGAGCCTATGAAATATTTTATCCTAAGTCTAAGGTTAAAGTTTAAGTCATGATTCTTGGTTACCTAGGTGTGACCCCCTTTCAAAGAAACTTATTATGTACATTCTTTAAGTTAGGCCCTAAGTTGTCTGTCCAACTAAGTAATAGCATGCCAAGTGTCAATGTTTCTATTGGTTCCACCATTTCATGGCTATATTTTATTCATTAAAATATGGTCATGTAATCGCAAGAAGATTCCATCTAGAAGTCCTCTACCAAGCATTAAATCAAACCCATCATTTAAGGGATAAAGGGTATCACTTGGCACAATTTCAACCATTTTTTTCCATTCCATGGGGAGCTTTGTATAAACACTTGATCTAAGCACAGAAATGAAGAATACTTCCATGTAGTAGCACTTGAGTCATCCGATGGATAAATATTTGATACCAATAAATTTATTAACTGTTGAGGACATAAAGTGAAGGTTAAAGGGTGATCATATGTGAAACATAGGAAAAAAGGGGAAGTGACCCCAAAATATAGGACAAAGTTCTTCACCTCTCTTCTTCATTCAATTTCATTCAATATGAGGGTTACAATGTGCAAATGAGTTACATAAATCAATCCTAATCCAAATACCAGTAAAAAGGAAAGTTTTATGAAAATCAAATGTTGTGTACTTATTGAAAAAAGTGTTTTTTTGGGCCTCACTAAGGACTCATTCGCCCTATGGAAAATGGGTCCTAGCTAGGGTTCTAGAAAATCATTTTTGGGGTTTTTTTCTTCAATGTATGCACTCCCAAATCCAAGTCGGAGACTATCAAAAACAAAAAAATAAACCTTGTGGCTCAATTTCCATGATTTGATAACTTTCTTAGCAACTTTGACAACATTGACAACTTTTGCAATTTTTCTTTCTAATTGATCTTTAACCTAAAAGCAAACCTTAATTAAACCTTGGATAAAAAATCCACAATCTTACATAAAATAGCCTCAATGAATGTAGATCTTGATCATGAAACTTGATTAGAAACAATGCTTTGAATATGCTTGAATTGATCTTTAATGCTACATCAACACATTAGGTAAACAACATCAAGATACATTATGCCTTTGACCTGATGATATAACTCTTGATTACTACAATAAGCTTCTTTAAATCTACCCTTGAATTCCTTATAAATTCTTTTGAATTCTCTATCAATTCTCTTGTGAAAATTTCTTGATCTCATGAAAGTATTAGGTGAAAACATAGTGAAATAGCCTTGTATTTATACATATCTTATCCTTAATTCCTAAAATTCAATTAACACAAGTTGACATATAATCTAGGATTTGAAATCACTAAAATACTACCAAAAACATATCCCAAGGGGGGTCCTAGGTCTAAGTGAGGACCCATTCACCATGTGGAAAATGGGTCCTAGCTCACTTAGCTAGGACACACTTTGGGAAATATCAAATATCATGTGAAAATAGGGTCCTAGGACCTAGTGAAGATCCATTCACTAGGTGGAAAATGGGTCTTACGTCACAAACCTAGGACATATACCTTGTAAAATTAAGTGTTGTGTAATATCATTAATGAATGTCAAGTTTTATCCCTTGAGTTTTGTAGTTAATTAGGCTTGGATTTGAATTAAAGGGGCCAATTAAGGAATATTAAGCTCAATTAATTAATAAAGAACTAGATTAGTGTGAAACTATAAAGATACATGTCACCAATTTTTCACCTATAGCTCAAATTGGTAGAGCTGAATAGATTTTTTCATTTGATTAAGGCGATTTTTGAGAGAGTTTCTGCTTTGCTTAAACCAAAGCATAATGCAAGTGGGATGTGATTAGTATTAGATTAGGATTAGATGATGATCATGCTGATTTAATGCTGATTAGGTGAGTTGACATTTTGGACTTAAATTTCTGATTTATTTAAATCAGAAAATGATGGAAAATGTATGATTTGGATTTGATTTAAATAAAGTCCTGATTTATTGGATGAATGGAATATGATTATGCATGATGTAAATTTAACATGTCTACACTTTCATTCATCTTGCAATTATTCATATACTTTACAATGTTTCATTCCTTTTGCAAGAGAGATATATACATAATTATACAAGATTGTAAAATGTTGTTTTCACATCATTGGAAAGAAAAGAGAGATCAAGTGTCCCACATAAGTTGTGGGAGTAGCTGAACCAATTCATCATAAGTAATGAACTATACAATTGAAGATTAAGAAAAGAAAAGAAGCATATAATAAAAAACATATACATCATTACCTAGTGTGGGTCTTCAGTTGGTCTTTGTTGTTTCTACTTCTACTTGCTCCCGATCTTGAATGAACCTGCATCATGTTGAGAAAATTTGTTAGAGCTTTGGATATGAATTTCATTATGTGCTCTATCAACAGAAATATAGTGCATTTCCTATGATGTATTGAATTAGTTGAATAAACATTAGAAGTATACAAGAGAGCCCGGAAAATGGAACATCCTAGGAGCATTGAGATTCACTATTTTTTATCTAACATGTTTGTCCACTATGTAGGTATAGGAGAAATCATGTTGTTGATTCATTTCTAAAGAAATTATAGCATGTGGTGCAAAAATGGGATCCCACAAGGGTTGAGCCCAACATGCTACCCCTTAACATTCAAGAGGGGTTTGAGAAAGGAATTCATATTCACATTCATAATTGCTCAAAGGGAAACATTCAATAGAGTAAATCATAAAACAACTGCAAGAGCTTTATGATCATTGACCACTCATAATAGTCAATCCAAAGTGCAATGAAATGAAAAATATGAGTGGAAAAGAGCTCATTTGAATTTTCAAATCAAGTATAGAATAGAATAGAATGCATCATTTTCATAGTGAGAGACTTCTATTGCTATCAAGTTTGAGTGCTTATTGCTGCCATGTCATGTTTTATTTATGCTAAAGGTGTTGTTTGAAGTGTCTCATTGAATAGGGCAGCAACGAGTGTGTTGCTTGTTATGTTTTTTGTGATGGTTTCAACATGGTGAATTTTTCATGGACACGTTCATCAAGATGATTACAAGTAACACTAGCATATGAAGTAGTAAGGGTGCATTGTCATGAAGGTGATAGTGAAAAGGCATGCATAACCAAAGCTCACAAAAATGGGATAGAAATCAAAGTAATATGAGGAACACTTGCAATGCACTGAAAACAAAGGTGTAAACATATTTTAATATGTTGTTTCTACTCGTCATTGCAAGTGGAGGAGTAACAAGGTGCAAGTTTTGCTTATTCACAAACCAAGTAGTCATGCTAGACATAGTTAGAGCCATGCAAGGTATCAAGACCAACATATTCATATCAGTTGTAGCTGCTCTCAATAAGAGATAAAAAAATGCATGAAGAGTACAAAAGGAATTTAATCTCTTTCAAGCATTGAAATGAAAAGTGCATAGTTGCAAATGAAGTGAGCAACAACATGAAGAGCTCAAAAACCATTATGGACTATTTCTACATTATATAATGATCGCTAGGGGTTTTTGTATGCAAGTTTTGAAGGGGATACTGTTTTACATGCAACCAACATCATAAAAGAATGTACTCATGATCTATTGTTCCACGATATTGATGTTGTTCAACTTTGAAAGAGAAATTTTCACAAAGAGGGTTTATCATTTAGTGTTTGATGCTTCTAGATGGTGAAAGGAAGTAGTGCCTCATATATATTTTAGAATAGAGGATGAATGAAAGCAAACAATGGTAAGGTTTTCACTATGCTCGTAGGTTCTTCATCTTGCATCACATCTGTGTGCATGGGTGAGAAGAAAATAATTTACTTTTGCTCAACATAGAATGAAAACAGAATGCAACATTGAGTTTTGAAGAATTTTTGAAAGAGGGATTGCAAATATAACAATTGAGTTTTGAAAGAGTACCCAATATGTGCTTTGAAAAGAAAACTCTTAATAGAAAAAAGCTACATTTCTAAAAGAAAACAAAATGGAGCTATAGTGCATACAACAGACAAAGGTGAAGCTATGTGCTTCTTTAGAATTGTGAGCCATATCATCTCTATTCCTATCTTGTTCAGAGATAAGTAAACATACAAAAAATAAGTGAAAATGTCTTGTGAGAGGGGTTTTGAAAATGAAAATGTGAGGCTTCAAGAAGAAATGCATATTGTAGGAGAAAATAAAAAATGAAATGGAAGTGTTTTTCCTCTATTTAAAGGTAAATAATGTGATCTCTTTTTACCATATTTTGAAGCCAAACATGTATTCCTCAACAGAAAATATAATGAGATGATGATATTAAGGTTTTGATACAATGAACAACATTTGCATCACATTCAAAAAAATGGGTAACCCATAAAAGTTTAGAGGTCGTGGCCCTGTATGGTGGAGCATTTCCTTTGCTTTCATTCAAAAAAACGAAAATAGTATCTCTTTGTGCATTCTCAGAAAATGGAGAGAACTCAAATTACATCAAGCATGAAGATCAAACACTCAGAAATGGTGAAGCTCATAGCCTCTCATAGAGAGGGTTTTCATTTTTTTCTTCAAAGTGGTTGATAAAAATAACATTTTTTGTTACATTTAGAAGAGAAATAATGAAACCCTAAGCTTGCAAGGGAAAAAATGAAATACCTAGATGCAGAAAAAACCCAGAAATGCATGAATGGCCATGACCATTAAGGGTTTCAAAACCCAAAAATTAGTAAACCAAAGTGTAAGGAGCCATTCTGTTCAAAAGATTCTCATTTTTCTATCATGGGTTGAGCTCTAGTGGAGTCCTACACAAAACCAAGAGGGAAATACAAACAATAAAATTCATTATGGGTTCTCATGGCCATGACCTCAGAACACATCTTTCTTCACATACATCAAAACCCACTTGGGGTTTGCTTAGGAATAACAAATGCAGAAGAAGATAGAAAAAATTGAGCCTACGCAAGCTTTGAAGCACTTAGAAATAATTGAAAATGCAATATTCAAAGAATGGAAGCTTACCCTCATTGTTGTTGTGAAGAAATACATGAAAGGTCATGGGTTTTCCTAGATTTCTCCTCTCAAAATTGCAAACAAAGTTCTTCAATGGCAGCCAATGCAAGTAAGGCATCAATAGAGAATACAAGCATAAGCAAAAAATACATCAGAAAGTGTATCATGGCTATGGCTTAGAGGCCCAATAATTCTTCAAAATGGAGTTGAAATGTATCAGATTAGTGAGAAAACAACTTACTATCAAATTTTTGAAGGGATTTGATATCAAACAGAGGAGAATCAACATGAATACTACAAAAAATGTTCAAGTTTTCAGCTCAAACCCTAATCCCCATGGTGGTCGAGTGCAAAGCATATTTTTCCAAAGTGTCAATTGGAAAGTGAGGCCAAAAACCAAGGAGTTCGATTTTTTTTGTTAGGGTTTCCTTATGCCCTAATTCAAATAACATTTTTATCACATTGTTTTAAGCCAAAAATGCCTCAACTATTACCTTGTCTTGTGGATGGTTTGTGCCTAGGTTGAATTCATTCATTAGCTTTCTTTTTTATTTTTTAGAGAAAATTATATTTTCTTTTCCCCCTTTCACTTTAAGGTGAGCTTTCTTATTCCTTGGAAATATTTCATGACCTTGGATAAAATCAAGTCAATGACCATGAAGCTTATGATTTTTCCTAAGTCTTGAGCACCCTAGGGTTTCTCTTTTTACCTTTGAGAAAACATAATATGATATGTGCCTAAAATATTTTTATGATTTTTTATAGAAAAATCAAATAGCATGAGAGCCTTAGTGAGTTTTTTTGATTTTTGCAAAGTATCAAAGTTTTATTTTTATTGGAAAAATCGAAATGATCAAAGCCAAATTGTAAAAATCCAGACTAAAGTGGAGCTTTCTATATTGTAATTCTAAAACTGCAAAATTGTAAAACATTGATCAAGCAATGTTCCTATAAATTGCTTAATTAATTGTTATTAAAATGTAGTTTATTGGTGCACTTGAGTTCTCTTTAGATCTTTCTATTTCTAAGTTTGAGTTCTTGGGCGAAATTGGAAAAAGATGAACAAACTACACCTATTTTCAATTTTGAGTTAGTCTGGGCCTAATTTTGTGACTCTTTTGGATCAACTTATTGGAGATAGAAAGTTTATATTTTTCTCATGTAGTTTTGAGTAGTTTTGGACACTATTTTTCATGCTTTTCTTTGTAGCTTGAAAATTGATCAAAGTTACTAATTCAGAGATGTAGTTCAGCTTGATTTTTCTATTCTCACTATTGGAGAAACTTGGGAGATATAAGTTAGAGAAAATTTTGATTTTTCTCAGTTCAAATTATTGTTTCTTTCTCTCCTACTCATTTAAGAGGGTTTTGTAAAAACTTTTGTACTCAGATTTATAGCTTGATACTCCTTCAATTTTAATAAACAACAAAGTTTTCCTTCTCATTTCTTGTCTCATATTTGTAGTGATAATTTGATGTTTATTGTGATTCAAAATACATAATCTTTTGTATGTATTATTACTGCGAACTTGTGTGCAAGAGTCTCATATAATTTAGGTTTTATTTTGTGTTTAGTCTTGTGAGCCTTCATACAAATTGCTATTGGGTTATATGTTTATGGTGAGATTGTGAGAGCTAAAGTTTTGAGAAGTTGTGAGAAAAGTTATCAAAATATTTAAAATTTCTAGTGAATCATCTTTAGGTTATAGGATTTAATTTTTAGTTTTCCTCCTAACCCTTTCCTCAAAAAATCTTTTAGATTAGGTGATTTTCTATGGGAACCAACCCACTCTGGAGATTCACACTCACCATAGATTAACTACAATCTAAGAGTGTTTCCATGTTTCAATAGGATAGTAGGCTTTATCTTTGCTAAGGGTGCAATCTTGATTGATAACAATTTTTGGCATACGTGGTGGGACTCTAAAACTTATTTTTGGAGTTGTTTTTCAAATTGTAAGCTATTGTTTAGTATATGTAGCTGCGTTTTCTAGCCTTTGGAGGCTTAAAGATATACATGGCCACTCCATTTTTTGGTTCTGTTGCAGATCTTGTGTGACCATTATATGAAAAGAATACAAACTAGACCAATTCCTGCTTTGTTTGAGTATTTGAAAATATCTCCACTTAGAATGAGGGGTAGGATAGCAAGAAATATTTTTGATATGCCAAGGAGGTCAAAATCCACACCTCTAGATCTTAGTCCAACAATTTTAGTGTAGAAAACTCGGTACCTATAGCATGAGCACTAGTGATGGCGAGGAAATTTGTGTTTGCACCATTTAATGGGGGCAACCCATTTTTTATTGCACAACATGATGAAATCCTAGTTACAACCCTCAAGAGCTTGCCTTACTTCACTGGAGAGGATCAAACCACTCCTGTTGAGCACATTCAAGATGTAGCAACCTTGTGTTGAGTTCATAATGTCACCGAGGAGAGTATAGCACTAAGGCTTTTGGTTGCATCACTAAAGGGAAAAGCGTTGCAGTGGTTTAGAGGCCTTCCAAAAAATTCTACTACAACATGGGATCAATTGGGTGATGGTTTACATCAGTAGTTTGAAGATAAGTCTGTTCATTTATCTTTGTTGGAGTAGCTAAGCACTATCAAAAGAGCTCCTCACGAGAACATGGTAGATTTTAACTACCGATTCCAACGGACTTGGGATAGAATTCCCTTGATAGTAAAGCCCTCCCCTAAGCATTCTTTTATTTTCTTTCTCAAGGCTCTAAATAGTGAAATTTTCATAATGATCCAATTTATGGGTGGGTTTATGCTTCCTAATGCCTTTGATATTGCTACTAGAGTAGAAAAATTCCTTATACAAGCTAGGAAAATAGCCCCAAGGCCTCCTATGTCGATTTTTCTAGAATTACAACTGCTTATTCCTATGTCTTTACCTCCTTTAGCTATTGTTTCACCAGTTCCAACAATAGGATACCAAGTTACAGCCTAAGAAAATGCTATTCCAGACCCAACTAAGGAGATTCAAGAGGTAAAGGGCATGCTACAATCTTTCAGCAAGATTATTAGAAATGAATTTATTAATCTTAAGAAGCAAGTTGGCCAAGAGCATAGGCCTCATCAAGCCTCTTATCAGCAAAACCAGTCAAACATGCCACCTTTTCAAGTTGATTTCCAAGGCCAAAGAAGAAATTTTAATGCTAAGAATTTTCAGCCCTATAACCTCAATGTTGCTAGTTCTTCAAAGGAGCTTGTACCACAAAATAACATGGCACAAGAATGTGACTAGTGCTATCCACGCAATGAGCCCCATAATCAAGCTACATGTACAAGTGGGATAAGAGATCAAGCTCTTATGGTGCAAAATAATTATGTTGGTTCAGAGAGTTTGTTAAGTGAGAATCTAGAACAACAAGGTAACACTGAGATTGCCTTGATGAATTAGCAAGGAAATGAATTTTGTAGAGTGAATCACCTTCAAGGAAAAAACCAACAAGATTCACCTGTTTCAACTAATACTAGAGAAAAAAAGAGAGCTATTGATTTGGGGTAGCAAGCTGCAAATGTTCAAAAAAAAGCTACTAAGGATAAGATTCATGTTGTTTCACCTCACTTGCCATCCCCACAACACAACCAAAAGTGAAAATTCTGCAAAGAGGAAAAAATGTGCCTAAAAAGGAGCAACCCAAGGCACAATCACAACCTTTATAAAAGAAAAATGATGTTGCTGATATTAAAGAATAGCAAAAGGTGAGCCTTGTTTCTTTTAATATTGTTGAGCACCTTAAAAAAGCTATAGTTAGCATGTCTATTATGGATGCTTTGTTGGTGTAATTAATTATTTAATTACACGTGCATAAGTTTACTTAGGAAAAAGATTCATTTTTAGAAAGTCTTAGTTGGATTTTCTAGAACTTATCTTATCTAGTTGAAATAAGTAAGCTTATCTAGTTGAGCTATCTTTTAGTTCAAGTGAGGTTTAGGGTTGTGCATGCATTTCCTTTTTAAGGCATCTCATGTATCAATTGTAAGATACCTCATTTTGAATTCTCGATCAATATTCAACAAGCTCTTTCTTGCATATCCTCTTGTGGAAGGTTTATCTTTGTTCTTTGCAGGTGTTCCTGGGTGTTGAGCTAATTTCTTCAGCTCTAACATGGTATCAGAGCCCTTCCTGGAAAAACCCTTCTCTAATCTGAGGTTTGAGCTATGGCTATAAGATCTTTCTGAGGTTGTCTCTTTATCTAGGTTTTCTTGCATGGTCACTTTTGGAACATGTTGGAGGAAATTTGGGCTCATATTTAACTCCAGGGCTATCGAAAAAGTTAGAATTGACTTTTGTTTCGCCTAAATATGACATTTTATGCGAAAGTTATGAGGCTTTGAAGATTTTCCAAATTTGGGAGTTGTGAAGCTTCTGGTGCATTTTGAGATAGATCAGGCCTTGCCATCAGATCCAAAGTGTTCAAGAGATGAAAATCAACATATAACACACCTATACTTGGTGTCAGCTATTCATGAGGCAACAAATTGTTTACTCGTATCGACCCGTACGACCATCTGCATGCGGATCGAGAAAAAATTCTTTACAGGCCTGGTAAATTTTTTGTTTATTTTCTAACTTTAATTTTTTTTTCAGAAAATTAATAAAATATTGTAAATGTTTTTTTATTTAATAAAACAAAATCCAAAAAAGGTGGGGTGGAAATTTTTGTTTTCTCAGCATATTTATTTAACCTACAAAAAGTTTTGTAGGGTATGAGATACCTTGCTGCAGTAGGGACCTATACCCTACGTGGGCCCCACGACTAGCTCTTTCAAACACCGGCGGTAGTTCCAAGCCCGACGGCCACAAACACCTTCACCAGTGGCAATTTTTTTCCTAGACTTGGTGGCCTTCAAAAAATTTCGGTTAGCTTCAAAATCAGCGGCGACTCATTTATTAGGGCGAATATTCCATTAGCTGGCTGAAATATTTTTTTGTACAGCGGTTGGATTTCTTTTTAGACAGATAGGGAATTTTCCTAGAATATTCTACTGACGTTAGCATGATGTCATGCTGACATCAGCAATACAAACACTAGAATGGCCCCATTTGACTCTCATTGTGCCCTAAAAGGGGTTTTTATTTTATTTGGTTGTATCTTGGGCATAAAATATCATTTTTTGGTAAACGAGATATCATCAGAAAGCTAATATTGTCAACTTTCTAGCTGTGTGGGTTTCATCACCTATTTCTATTGTTGGTGCATTTTACAACCTGTTGAAGTTAGAGGAGCTGTTTTCAGTCTCGAGATCATAACTTTTGACCAATTTCTCTATTTTTCACGATCTCAACGGTGTTGGAACCATCTTTTAGGGCTCTTCAGTTCCATCCATGCATGTTTTAAAATTCAATATGAAAATCATAATACATCACTAATATCACCATAACCATTTTTCTAGGTAATTTAGTGTGAACCATCTTTCAGAGCTCTTCAGTTCCATTCATGCATGAATTGATCATAACTCTAGTAATTGTGACTATACTATATGAAAATCACTAACACGTGTCACTAATGACATCACTTGTATGAATGGTCTCTCCCTGCTTTTTCTGTCAGGGGACATGTATGTTGTACTATTCGCTGCAAATGAAATTTACGCTCTCTCTGTTTAAAGTTTTGTCTTGGAGATATTCTTAATGTGGGTTCATGCATTTTAAAATGTGAACATTTGAAAGGAGGCGCGAATATGTACATAAAACAGACTAAAAAGGAGTAAATATTTAAGTAAATATAAGAAACTAAAAATATATAAATAGGGAAATTGTAGCCATGGAACTAAAGCAATTTCTTGCTTGATTTGAAGGGTTGTGTAGCGATGAGCACAACCCTATAAAAGCTAAAATTGAAAAAAAAAAATTAGTAGTTCACTAATAGATAAATGTAATAAAAATAATATAAAAGGTTATGGTGATATTAGTGATGTATTTTTTTAATACATTAAAAAATAATTCAACCAAGAAAGATGGTTATAGGGGACAACTTTGGACCAAGGACTTGTGAACAAAGGAAAACAGAGGCCTAGCTCAAATCAGATCAATATTTAGGTGTTGAACTACAATGACTAACAATAGGTAATAGTCATTCTATATTTTTAGACACTCTCATTTTATATGATAGATATATTATTGTGCTTTATTTTTCACTCGTGGAAGGCTATCTTAATGTTGTTTTTAGATCTTGGTTTCTTCAACACGAAAAAGTGTATGATATTGTGGGAGAACATGATCTATATTCTTTTTTCTTATGATTTCTTTGTAATGATGACCTTCGTGTTAAATTTCAACCTTACATTTTCAACATTAGTAGCTTGCTCATGCATGAGTGTATGAGATGTTTGATGTTGTAGTTAAGTAAATATCATATCAACAAATCTAATAGATAAATGTAATAAAATAATATATATGAAAATTAAAAAATAATAATTCTATTTTAAAGAGAATGTTTAAAAATTGAAAAAAAATAATTAGTAGTTCACTAATAGATAAATGTAATAAAATAATATAAAGGTTATGGTGATATTAGTGATGTATTTTTTTAATTTCGAGTTCTAGCCAAGTAGTACTTCACACCAAGTATCCATTTAACAACCTCCATGTGCCCTTCTCTTGCAGCGATGTGCAGGGCAGAGTTTCCTTCAAATGTAATCTCGTGTTTCACATTGTCTCGGCTTACCTGCTGAAGGCCTTTCAGATCGCCCTTTTTGGTAGCAATGAAATTTTTTCTATCCATTCTCATTTTATTAAGCTCGTTATACCCACTTACCATTTTGTCTTTGAGGTTGACTATTTATAATGAATTCATCTGATACATATCGAAGTGGTAGCCGAAAAAGAAAATGCCTCAGTCCCTACTGTATATGTTGTTTAATTATTCAAACTGATTATTGGACGTTTGGGAACTTCTTGAGATTTAGTATATGAACTCATATTTCACGTGTTTTCTTTTATTTATTCCCTGAAATCTTCGTTGGAACTCCATTAAGATGCTTTTGTCCTTTCGATCAATGATATTGGCAACCAACTATTATATGCTTCTGTTCTCCTTATGCTTTTGCAGGCGCATTTTTTTAGATTGTTTGATTTTGTGGATGACATTAAAATTCTTTCGATTATAGATCCTTTTTTTTTTAACAAAATATTTTTATTTAAATTAATAGAAGAGAGTGATATTTTTTCAATTTTTAAACATTCTCTTTAAAATAGAATTATTATTTTTTAATTTCTCAAGTTTTTTTTTTTAAAATGAATAGCTCTGAAAGATGGTTGAAATTATTGATAAATGTATTAAAATAATATATATGGTTGGATAAATGTATTTTTTTTTTTAAATCAATATGAAAATCATAATACATCACTAATATCACCATAACCTTTTACAAGCGAAGTTGGAATTATTTCCAACACTTTCACTTTTTGTACATTAATTTTCTTAAATTTTGAATAAATTAGTAGTTCACCCTTTCCATTCAAAACGCATGGTAATATCCTTCCTGTAAATTTGACAGAAATCCAATCTTATAATCAACCTCTGAGAGGGCATTTTTTTATTGAAATTGCAGTTGCTCTAATATGCTTCTAGATTATACAGAGCGCCTCGAAACACCAATCTTTCATTTTGAATGTATACTCTCAGATTTCAAATGATGGTGGAGTGACCTATGTGTTAATTTTCCTATGTTTGAAAATCTTACAAGATTTCAATACGATCTGCAGCTGTTGAGGGTGAAGATCAGGTGGAGGTTGCAATGAAAGAAATTCTGCAATTTAGATTTTCATATGATGAGAATTGATGTGCTTATGAGTGTAGGGAATATAAATTTAATGACTCCAAAAATAATAAACATGAAGGTAACTTATTAATATGGAAGAAGAGATAAATGGTGGCTCGATAATATTAAGATATTTATTTTAGATACAATTCTTTTTTGCTTGTCTAGTTTATAGATTCAATGGAGTAGAGATTAATTTAATTTTGGCTATAAGAAAAGTGAGTGATAGTAAAATCTATTTAAAAGTTGATAGATTTCATCATGTAAAAGGTTATGGTGATATATGTGTAAAGTTGTGTATTCAATATGTAAAATAAATTATAAATATTACATGTGAAGAGCTCAACTTGAAATTATTGTAATATATATGAAATAAAATAGTCAATAAATATAAAAGGTTATCATACTCCAAGTAAAATTTTGTGTTTTCACACTCTAGTGAATTACCTGGAAATATTAGCTCCTGGGAACTTCTCATTTGCATGGGATGCTTTGTTTTTGGCTATTATTTATGTATTTCTAGTATTTTGTCCTTCATTGGGATTTTGAGCATCCTTTGTAAGCAATCTTCTATGTAAACACATTGAGATAAAGTGCCACACTATTGTACATGTATTTTGGGGGATTTTACACATAAGGTTGTTCCATGTTTTGTACTCGCACTATATTATAAAGTGACATAGGGGGGTTGTGTAGTGCCTTTGTTTTTTCCATCACATCTTTGTCTAGTGGGTGTCCTTCCACAACAATTGTGGATCCATATGATTCCAGCCTTATGCATGTGTGCTTTTTTTTTCACACCACTTTTTTAGTTGCAGGTTCTTTCTTGTGCACTTTTAGATGTTGTTTCTTCTCCTTCATGCACTACAAGGTGTTACACAAAATTTCAGTGGATCTGTCAGGCTCTCCTAGTCAACATTATGGGGGGTATTATACTATTTGTGCTAATGCTTCCTTGGTTTTTCCTTGGAAGGAATCTTCCATCCTCAGTTGATCAATGTTCTTCAGACTATTGGCACCTATATTTTCAACTTTCAGTGGTTGAGTAGTGTCATTGGGGTCACTCATACAGAATCATGTGCCATCTATATTTTCGATCATTGTTGAAGTAGTGTCATTGGGGGCACTCATGTAGATTGTTGTCTTCTTGATCTTGGTCATCCTATCTTTAGAAGAGGTTCTTCAAAACCATAACAATCATCTTTTGAATTTTTTTTGCATCTTCTCTTGCTTTAGTGATGTTCTTCATGTCTTGTATTTCTCTCTTTTGGAGAGGAGTTTTCTCCCACAGGGTTTTTCTCCTTTTCTCCGTTTGTGAGAGATTCTTCATTTGTAAATGGGTACCTAACATGGCCTTGTTGTCGGGACCCATCTTTTGCATCTTTGCATCTTTTGCATAATAATCTTCTCCCTAAGTTGCACTTATGGGGGGGTGTTGGTGTAATTAATTATTTAATTACACTTGCATAAGTTTACTTAGGAAAAAGGTTCATTTTTAGAAAGTCTTAGTTGGCTTTTCTAGAACTTATCTTATCTAGTTGAAATAAGTAAGCTTATATAGTTGAGCTATCTTTTAGTTCAAGTTAGGTTTAGGGTTGTGCATTCATTTCATTTTTAAGGCATCTCATGTATCAATTGTAAGATACCTCATTTTGAATTCTTGATCAATATTCATCAAGCTCTTTCTTGCATATCCTCTTGTGGAAGGCTTATCTTTGTTCTTTGTAGGTGTTACTGGGTGTTGAGCTAATTTCTTCAGATCTTACATGCTTTACACATTTTGGGTCAAAATAATTTACTACAAGATGCTTTGGATGAACTTTCAATTTCTGATGTTGCTAACCCAAAGAAGAATAAGGTTGTGCTTGCAAACAGCCCAAAAATTAAGAGTGGGAAGAAAACTCAAAAGGTAAAGCCTCATCCATTCTATTTGATCCTAATCATTAGAGATAAACTTGTCCATAACTACATGATAGATTCTGGTGCAAGTAGTTCAATCATGCACAAGAGTCTAGATGATAAGTTAGGACTAGCTTATGAACCCCTTTCAAAAGGAGTGGTGCAGATAGATGCTTCTACCGTTCAAACAACTTGGATTGTAAAAAAAAATCCTCTTACTTTAGATGCATGTCTGAACTTTGCAGTCTCTCAAGATATTCTCGTTATTGATTTACCACCTCATTTTGCTATATTCTTTTCAAGGGACTTTACTATCAAGCTAGGTGGGTTTTAATCTTTTAATTGGTCTCATCTATTTTTTAGAACAAGTTATGGCACAAAGGAAACCATAAAATTAGAATATTTAGCCAAGGATCATGTTGAGCCATATGTCCCTAGCCCTATAAATGCTAACCTCTACATCACTCATGGGCTGGAGGATCAAACCATGACCCTATACCCCAACACACCTACTGAAAATGTGAATCTAGATGAGTGGGCAGCCAATAATCATGATCTTGACCCTTTCAGCCACACTAATGAGGTAGGGTTAGGTATCTATATGATTCATGAACCTGATGCAGTAATTCCAAATCTGGTCAAGGACCAAGATCAACCTGAACAACAAGAAAACCAACTTTGGAAGTTCTATTTTGATGGTTCAAGGTGTAGAATGGGGGATGGTGGAGGAGCTATGTTAGTTTCACCTGATGGAGACAGGTACTATTCAGCTTTGAGGTTTTCTTTCAGTTGTACAAACAATACAACTATGAAGCATTGATCCACAACCTAGAATGGGCCAAGAAAAGAGGTATTAAATTCTTGCAAGTTTATGGTGATTCAAAAATAGTTGTGAATCAAGTTAGGAACTTGAATGCTGTAAAAAATGATGTGCTCAAGAAATATAAGCATCGAGTGTGGGACCTAATAGAGTGTTTTGATGCTTTCAATCTGCTTTCTATCCCTAGATTTCAAAATAAACATGTAGAAAAGCTTGGTGCCTTAGGAGCTCAATTTGGTATTCTGAATGAAATTCATAATGTAGAGGCACACAAATATGTAAAAAAATTTGTTAGACCATCTATGCCTAATAATAATGTGAGTTGGCAAGTCTTTGATAGTGATGAGCAGATTGTGAGTTTCTTGATTACATAAGCTGAATTTGTAGCTAAAAATCAGCAAAAATGGTAGCAACAATATGATAACTAGATTGTACAGTTGAAGTCAAACAAGCTACCTAAGAGATTGGTGACATTGGAATAATTTTTCAACTTTGATGACCAAGTAAGAAAGGAAAAATTCAGCATGAATGTCAAGCAAGAACACTATGAAGCCATTGAAATATTCAAGGGTAAGCTTCTCAAGTTGGGTAAGGTATGTACAAAAGAGAAGAAGCAATATTTCATTATGTTATGTCAAGAATTTAGTGATGTATTTGCTTGGGAATACAAAGATTTAAGGGGTTTTGATCCTGAATTAGCTCAACATACCATCAATCTAGAACCCAATGCAAAACCTGTTAGGAAAAAATAGAGGCCTCTTAATCCTAAGCTTGACCATCTTATGAAGGTTGAGTTAAATAAGTTAATTGAAAGCAATATAATTTTCCCTATTAAGTATACTTCTTGGGTCTCTAACTTAGTTCCAGTTAAAAATAAAAATGGGGAAATTATACTTTATGTTGACTTTCAAGATTTGAATAAGGCCTCCCTTAGAGATCACTATCCATTCCCTTCAATGGATCAAATTTTGCAAGTAGTGTCTGGTTCTGACAAATTTTATTTGTTGGATGGATACTCATGTTATAATTAGATTCTAGTGAAGGAGGAGGATCAGTATAAAATTGCATTTACCACCAAGTGGGATACCATGGCTTACAGAAAGATTCCATTTGGTCTACCCAATGTAGGCGCAACATTTCAGAGGGAAATGAACATGGCCTTTCATGGCCTCATGAATAAAATTATTCTTGTTTACTTTATCACAATTTTTTCAAAATATGCTAATGAACATTTTGAACATTTGAGGCATATTTTTCAAAGATGCAGAGAATTTGGAGTTTATCTCAATCCAAAGAATTGCATATTTTTTGTCCATGAAGGTATGCTCCTTGGACACATTGTCTCAAAACATGATATTTATATTGATCTGGAAAGAGTTTCAGCCATTCTTAAGTTACCATTACTAGCACATAAGAAATGTTTATAGAATTTTCTTGGAAAAATTAACTTTGTGAGAAGATTTATACCCAATAATGTAGAATTATTGCAACCTCTCATAACAATGCTAAAAAAAATACACCTTTTAGTTGGACCAAGGAGGGTAAGAGAAGCTTTGAGAAAATAATAGAAGCCCTTGCAGCTGCCCCAACCCTCATTAATCCTAACTATGATAGGGATTTCATTTTATATTCTTTTGGAGGAGTTGACACTATTTTTGTAATGTTGTGTCGGAAAAATGATGAAGGCTTGGAGCAACCCATGGCCTTTTTCAGCGAAGTACTACATGATTATGAGGTAAAGTACTCATTTGTTGAGAAGCATGTGTTTGTTGTTCTTAGGAGCCATAAAAAAATTCAGGCACATGCTATCTAATAACAAAATTTAGATGTTGGTTGCACATCCAATTGTTAAAGATTTCTTGCTTAATAAGGATATGAATGACAAAAGGGTTGGTTGGATAACTAAGGTGATGGAATTTGATGTTGTTATAAAATTTAATAAGCTTGCTAGGGGTAAGGGACTATGTGAACAACTTGTAGAGAATGGAGAAAACTACCAAGAGGGGGATGAAAATGTTGAAACAATATTCAGTAATGAAGAGAAAAATGTTGGTTCAATTCCTATCATAGGCTGAGTGTAGAAAATGGTTCATTGTCTACAGACTAGTGAATTACCTGAAGGATTAGATAGGGCAAAGAGAAGGTATTATAGATTACAAGCTATTCCTTATGTTTTTATTAATGGTGTTTTATATAGGAGGTATTTTCATGGTGTATTTCTAAGATGTATTGAGCCTGATTAGATAGATAAGCTGCTAGAAGAGTTTCATAATGGGCCTTCAGGAGGCCATTTTGTAGCAAGAACAACAACCTTGAAAATTATGAGGGTTGGTCACTATTGGCTAGATATATTCAAAGATACATTTTCTTGGGTAAGAAGATGTGAAAAGTGTGCATTGTTTGCAGGTAAGCAGAAGTTTGCGTCTTTTCCTCTACACCCCATCCAAGTAGAACAACCTTTTGTTAAGTGGGGTCTTGATTTTATTGGTCCTATTAACCCACCTTCAAGTATAGGCCACAAGTGGATTCTAACTGCTACAGACTATTTTACTAAGTGGATTGAGGTTGTTGCTTTGAAGGAAGCAAATGAAACTTCTATTCCAAATTTCTATCAAGACTTAGTTTCTAGATTTGGTTCTCCAGATTCAATTATTTTTGACATTGCTTTAGAATTTATTGGTTTAAAGATTTATGATTGGTCTATGAAAAATAATATTTTTCTGAATACTTCATCTAATTATTACCCACAGGGTAATGGGAAGGTATAATCTACCATTAAAAATTTGATTAAGATCATTAAGAATACCATTGAGGACAACCAAAGAACATGGAATGAAAAGCTGAAGTTAGCCCTTTGGGCTGATAGGATAACTCCCAAGAGAGCTACTAGTTTCTCTCCTTATGTTCTCACTTATGGTAAGGAGGCCAAGTTACCCATTTTTGTTGAGTTACCAACTTTGAATTTTATCAAAGAACTTGAGTTGTTAGAGGAGTAGCCCTTGGATGTAAGGCTTGCACAATTGGTGGAGCTAGAAGAAAATAGAAAAGAGGCATTGAGAAAGCTTGAAGTCCATCAAGCTCAGATGAAGAGTTCTTTTGACAATAGAGAAAAGCTAAGAGATTTCACTGTTGGAGATTTAGTGTTCAAATGGTATGAAAATAGAAGAAAACCTGGAAAATATTCCAAGTTTGATGCAATTTGGGATGGGCCATATGTGATAACACAGTGCAAAGAACACAACTCTTTTCAGCTTTCTAATTTAAGTGGAGAGGTGATACCTATCCCAGTTAATGGGATCCACCTCAAGCATTGACTCTGAAGATAATTTCTACTTTTTTACTATAGTAGAATAGTTTTGTTGCTAATAAGTGCTTGAAGCACATGGAATTTCAGTTTTTCATTCCCTAAATGTTGCTGCACATTATTTTCTGGCAACCAGGACCTCTTAGTTTTCTTTCAGTTTGGTTTGGTTTTGTTTTCTACTATTGTTTGGAGTGTTTTCAAGTTTGGTTTCATGAATTTCTGAGTTTGAGAAGGGAAGATTTGACTTTGTACCCAAAGGATTTATTTAAGGCAACTGTTCTAATGATTAGCAGGAAAGCATTGAGCAGAAATCACCAAGAATGTTACCAATTTTTCACCTACAACTCAAATTGGAAAAAGCTGAAACAACTTATGTTCATTTTAAGGTAAAAATATCTTGATTCATTTTTGTTTTGCTCAAACCATTGCATATTTTGTAGTTTAAAAAGAAAAGTTCAGTTTCATTGTGCAATGTGTTTTCAAATAAAAGAGAGCATTCAATTTTCCTTTTAGTGTTTAATAGCATAGAAGAGAACATGAGATATACTATATTACTTTCATTCATCTTGCAATGATTCATATACTTTACAATGTTTCATTCATTTTGAAAGAGAGATATATACAAAATTATACAAGATTGCAAACTATTGTTTTCACATTTATTAGAAAAAAAAGAGAGATCAAGTGTCCCACACAAGCCATGGGAGTAGTTGAACCAATTCATCATAAGCAATGAACTATACAACTAAATATTAAGAAAGGAAAAGAAGCATATAATGAAAAACATATCCATCATTTCCTGGTGTGGGTATTCAATTGGTCTTTGTTGTTGTCCCTTCTACTTTCTCTCTATCTTGAATGAACCTGCATCACATTGAGAAAAGTTGTTAGAGCTCTGCATATGGATTTCACTATGTGCTTTATCAACAGAAATATAGTGCATTGCCTATAATATATTAAATTAGTTGAATAAACATCAGAAGTATGCAAGAGAGCCTAAAAAATTAAACATCATAGGAGCATTGAGCTTCACTGTTTTTTTATCTAACATGTTTTTTCATTGTGCAGGTATAGGAGAAATCATGTTGTTGATCCATTTTTTAAGAGACTATAGCATGTGGTGCAAAAATGGGCTCCCACAAGGGTTAAACCCAACATGTTGCCCCTTAACATTCAAGAGGGGTTTGAGAAAGGAATTCATATTCACATTCATAATTGGTCAAAGAGAAACATTCACTCAAGGAGTAAATCATAAAACAACAGCAAGAGCTTTAAGATCATTGACCACTCATAACAGTCAATCTAGAGTGCAATGAATTGAAAATTATAAGTGGACAAGAGCTCATTTGAATTTCCAAATCAAGTACAGAACATAATAGAATGCATCATTTTCATAGTGAGAGACTTCTATTGCTATCAAGTTTGAGTATTTATTGTTGCAATGCCATGTTTTATTTATGCTAAAGGTGTTGTTTGAAGTGTCTCATTGAATAGGGAAGCAAAGAATATGTTGCTTGTTGTTTTGTTTGTGATGGTTTCAACATGGTGAATTTTTCATGAACATGTTCATCAAGGTGATTACAAGTAATACTAGCATATGAAGTAGTAAGGGTTTATTGTCATGAAGGTGATAGTTAACAAGCATACATAACCAAAGCTCACAAAAATGGGATAGCAATCAAAGTAATATGAGGAACACTTGCAAGGCACTGAAAAAAAGGTGTAGATACACTTTAATATGTTGTTTCTACTCATCATTGCATGTGGAGGAGTAAAAAGGTGCAAGTTGTGCTTATTCGCAAACCAAGTAGTCATGCTAAACACAATTAGATCCATGCAAGGTACCAAGACCAACATATTCATATCAATTGTAGCTGCTCTCAATAAGAGATAAAAATGCATGAAGAGTACAAAAGGAATTTAATCTCTTTCAAGAATTGAAATCAAAAGTGCATAGTTGCAAATGAAGTGAGCAACAACATGAGCACAAGAACCATTATGGACTATTTTTGTAGTGTATAATGATCATCAGGGGTTTGTGTATGCAAGTTCTGAAGGGGATAGTGTTTTACATGTAAACAACATCGTAAAAGAATGTACTCATGATCTATTGTTCCACTGTATTGATGTTATTCAACATTGAAAGAGAAATGTTCACAAAGAGGGCTTGTCATTGATTGTTTGATGCTTCTATATGGTGAAAGGAAGTAGTACCTCATGCAAGTTTTAGAATAGAGAATGAATTAAAGAAAACAATGGTAAGGTTTTCACTATGCTTATAGGTGCATCATGATGTATCACATCTGTGTGTATGGGTGAGAAGACAAGAATTTACTTTTGTTCAGCATAGAATGAAAACAAAATGCAACATTGAGTTTTGAAGATTTTTTGAAAGAGGGAATGAAAATAAAATAGTTGAGTTTTGAAAGAGTACCCAATATGTGCTTTGAAAAGAAAATTCTTAATAAAACAAAGTTGCATTTCTAAGAGAAAACAAAATGGAGCTATAGTGCACACAACATAGAAAGGTGAAAGTATTTATTTCTTTAGAATTGTGAGCCATATCATCTATATTCCTATCTTGTTCAGAGATAAGTAAACATATAGAAAATAGCTATAAATGTCATGTGAGAGGGGTTATGAAAATGAAAATGTGAGGCTCTGAAGAAGAAATGCATATTGTAGGAGAAAATAAAAAATGAAATGGAAGTGTTTTTCCTTTGTTTAAAGGTAAACAATGTGATCTCTTTTTACCATATTCTAAATCCAAGCATGTATTCCTCAACAAAAAATAGAATGGCATGATGATATTAGGGTTTTGAAACAATGAACAACATTTGCATCACATTCAGAAAAATAGGTAACCTAGAAAAGTTTAAATGACGCAACCTTGTATGGTGGAGAATTTCCATTGCTTTCATTCAAAAAATTGAAAATAATATCTCTTTCAACATTCTCAGAAAGTGGAGAGAACTCAAATTACATCAAGCATGAAGATAAAACACTTAGAAATGGTGAAGCCCGTAACCTCTCATAGAGAGGGTTTTCACTTTTTTCTTCAAATAGGTTGAGAAGCATCACATTTTTGTTACATATAGAAGAAAAATAATGAAACCCTAAGCTTGCAATGGAAAAAATGAAATACCCAGATGGAGAAAAACTTAGAAATGCATGAATGGACTCAACCATTAATGGTTTCAGAACCTAGAAATTAGTAAACCAAATTTTAAGGAGCCATTATCTTCACAAGATTCTCATTATTTTATCATGGGTTGAGCTCTAATGGAGTCCTTGTACACAAAACCAAGAGGGAAATACAGACAATAAAATTCATTATGAGTTCTCATAGCTACAACCTAAGAACACATTTTTCTTCACATACATCAAAACTCACTTGTGGTTTTCTTAGGAATAACAAATACAAAAGAAGATAGAAAGATTCAAGCCTATGAAAGCTTTGAAGCACTTAGAAATAAAAGAAATTGTAAGATTCAAAGAATGAAAACTTAACCTAATTGTTGTTCTAAAGAAATACATGAAAGGCTACTAGTTTTCCTAGATTTCTCCTCTCAAAAGTGCAAACCAAGTTCTCCAAAGGTGGCCAATGCAAGCAAGGCATCAATAGAGAATATAAATATAAGTTAAAAATACATCAGAAAGTGTATGATATCCATGACTTAGAGGACCAATAATTCTTCAAAATGGAGTTGAAATGTCTCAGATTGGTGAAAAAACAACTTACCATCAAATTCTTGAAGGGATTCGACATCAAACAAAGGAGAATCAACTTGAAAAGTGCAGAAAATTTTCAGGTTTTGAGCTCAAACCCTAATCCCCATAGTGGTCAACTGCAAACCATATTTTCCCAAAGTGTCAATTGTAAAATGAGACTGAAAACTAAGGAGTTCAATTGTTTTAGGTTAGGGTTTCCTTATGCCCTAATTCAAATAGCATTTTTATCACATTGTTTTAAGCCAAAAATGCCTCAACTATTACCTTGCCTTGTGGATGGTTTATGCCTAGGTTGAATTCATGACTTAGCCTTCTTTTTTTATTTTTAGAGAAAATCATATGTTATTTTCCCTCTTTCATTTTAAGGAAAGCCTTTCTTATGCCTTGAAAATATTTCATGACCTTGGAGAAAATCAAGTCAATGACCATGAAGCTTATGATTTTACCTAAGTCTTGAGCACCCTAGGGTTCCTCTTTTCAACTTTGAGAAAACATAATGTGATATGTACCTAAAATATTTTTATGATTTTTAATAGAAAAATCAAATATCATGAGAGCCTTAGTGAGTTGTTTTTATTTTTGCAAAGTATCAAAGTTTTATTTTTATTGCAAAAATCAAAATGATCAAAGCCAAATTGTAAAAATCAGGACTAAAGTGGAGCTTTCTATATTGTAATTCTGAAACTAAAAATTTGTAAAAAATTGATTAAGCAATGTTCCTATGAATTGCTTAATTAATTGTTATTAAAATGAATTTTATTGGTGCACTTTAGTTCTCTGTAGGCGAAATTGGAAAAAGATGAACAAACTGCACCTTCTATTTTTAGTTTTGAGTTAGTTTGGGCCTGATTTTGTGACTCTTTTGGATCAACTTATTGGAGATATAAAGTTTCTATCTTTCTCATGGAGTTTGGAGCAGTTTTGGACACTTTTTTTCAAGTTTTTCTTTGAAGCTCGAAAATGGATCAAAGTTACTAATTCAAAGATACAATTTAGCTTGATTTTTCTATTCTCACTATTGGAGACACTTGGGAGATATAAGTTAGAGAAAAAAATGATTTTTCCCGCTTTAGATTATTGTTTCTTGCTCTCCTACTCATTTCAGAGAGTTTTGTAAACACTTTTGTACTCAGATTTTGAGCTTGATACTCCTTTAGTTTTAATAAACAACATAGTTTTCCTTCTTCTTTCTTGTCTCATATTTGTAGTGATAATTTGATGTTTATCGTGATTCAAAATACAAAATCCTTTTTATGTCTTATTATTGCGAACTTGTGTGCAAGAGTCTCATATAATTTAGGTTGTATTTTTTGTTTAGTCCTATGAGCCTTTATACAAATAACTATTGGGTTATATTTTTATGGTGAGATTGCTAGATCTGAATTTTTGAGAAGTTGTGAGAAAAGTTATCAAAATCTTTAAAATTTCTAGTGAATCATCTTTAGGTTATAGGATTTCATTTTTAGTTTTCCTCCTAACCCTTTCCTTAGAAAGTATTTTAGATTAGGAAATTTTCTAGGGGAACCAACCCGCTCTAGAGATTCACTCTCACCATAGATTACCCACAATCTGAGAGTGTTTCCATGTTTCAAAAGGATAGTAGGGTTTATCTTTGCTAAGGGTGCAATCTTGATTGACAAAAATACACTTTACAACACCATAAATAAGGCACAACTAAGTCAATTTAGTTAAATTGGGCCCTAAATTTAACATGTGAATGTGTAAACAATATTACAACACTAAATTAAGGCAACATTAGGCTCATTTTATTATTAATTATTCCCAAATTAAGTGTGAAAAAGGGATGCTTTCTTTGACACTACATTTTTCCCCCACTTTAGTGAGAGTATGACCCCATGTAAAACTCACACTAAAGTAGACATCCAAGACACTTATATAGGCAACAATGAAAAAATTCACGATCATTCAACATCAAAGACGAAGAACATTCAAGCCTATATTTTCTGGAACACATCTAGAATATTAGTTTTACACTCACTCTAGGGTAGTGGAACATTAGGCCATCCACTAGGTGAGTATCCCCCAGGAAGGTGGCTTAGTGAGAAAGTTGTGCCTCTGTGTCAGCTCTCAGTGTACTTACCATTCCAAAGCTATCACTCTTATAACTCTGATAGGGTGCCACTCACATTCCTATTTTGTGCTTAACAAGCTATGTTATGCTAAGCACCTATGCAGAATAGGAAGGATCCATAGGCAAGCAAGGTGTGTTATTCTAGGTGGCCTTGAATTAGGGTTTCGAGCTTCACAAGGTCAGCAAGTTGTGTTATGCCAAACACTTATGAACATTAATTCTAGTAAATGTATTTTTGTTCAAAGGGATTTTGCTTCATTTGTGTAAGGTCTTCTTCTTAGGGAACATCATGCCTAATGTCTCCAAGAGAGGACAAGTCAAGAGTAAAATTTTTGCAACTTAGGGAATACATTGCATCACATTACCACTAAGAGGAAAGTCATGTTAGAGTAATAAGTTATTATGCTTAATTAATTATATCATATTGATTAATTAATTAAGTCACTTATTCCTCTTTATTACTTAAGCTAAACTTAGGCACATTAATAATTAATTAATTATTAATTATTAAGTGTGCACACTAGGGTTTCATTTAGGGTTTCCCTTTTAGGGTTTCTTGATCTCCTTCATAAGGATTGATCTTTTTGTAATCATTGATTCTCTTAATGCATTTTTAGAGGTTTACAACTTCTTTGGTTCTTCATATCTTTGCATGTGGCATCTCTTGCATGCAGTGATCTTGGTTTCTAACATGGTATCAGAGCTCCAGACCTGCAGTTGCTTGTTCATGATCTGAAGATATGGCCTCTCTGTGAGTTTCAAGTGCAAGGGTTTCCATAGGCATCTTTTTTGCAAGATCTAAGGGTAGCTGATTTTTTGGGACACTTTGAGCAGAAACGGAGGTCACCATTGCGTTCGCAGTGGCCAAAAACCCTAAGAACGCTTGTTGTTTCGTCAATGTTTGAGAAGTTGGTCTGGAAGGCAAAAAAAAATTGTCTGAGGGGTCGTACAGCCTCCCCGCAGCCTGAGGCTCGAAAATTGAAAAATGTCAAAAAATGTGTTTTTGAATCTCGCTCCGACGCCTCCAGTTATAACGAGATCCGCCGGGCGGCCACAAGTGCCACCAGTCCGCCATCGCCGACGATGGTGCCCGCCCTGCTGAGTTCAACCCCGCGGGCTTGCATCAGCCGGTCCTATGGGGGGCCCAGGCGCTATGCACCCAGCCCCCGGCTGGCCCCCTCTAGTGCAGCGGCGGTCCTATGGGGGACCAAGGGCCCCCGCCCAGCCCCGAGAATTGCAGGGAATCTTCGGGATCTGGGAGAATATTCTGGCATGTTGCAGAAGATATTCCGATAGTCAAAGGAATATACCAGCGAACAAATATTTTTCCGGTAGGGGCCGATTTTTTGTGCCGATGGCTAGATGGCCATCAAATTTAGGCTCACTTTTTGCTGACATCATGATGACATCATCCGTACGGCTGGCCCCTCTTTGCCCCTCCTAGCCCTAATTTGCCCTAAAAGAGTAGTTTTTTTCTTTTGATCATAACTTGGGCATACGGTATTAAAATCGGGAAAACGAGATATTGCTGGAAAGCTGGTTCCGAGTACTTTCATTTGGTGTAGTTTATATTACAGTATTTTTCTGTTTTACTGAATTTATTACTGTTTGAAGTCAGATGTACTTTTTATGCTTCCGAGCTCATAACTTTTTGCCACGATGTCCAATTTTCGCCTCGTTTGCGGTGTTGGAAAGGTATTAAGGAGCTCTATGTTGTTGTCCATGCACTTTTTCTGTATCTATCCCAGGTTGATCGCTTAGTCCACATTTGGCCCGATGGGTTGTTTGGAGATTACTTGGATGTTTTGACAGTTGGGAGGGTGCATATTGCATCTTTGCACTTCGTTTTCAGTAATACATCTTTCAATAATTGCTTGTTGCTTCATAGATTCTAGGGTTGTTCCCGTTTGGAGTTTTCGAGTGTTCCGTGGCATCGGGTCTGCTGTCACATTATCATGATTCCAGTTTTTGTTTCAGTTGTAGACAAAGGTATCTTTCCTTGCTTGCTAGATTGCGGTTCCAGTGTTACTCTACAGAGTTCTTCCAGTGCTTCTTTGCAGCATGTCATCTCATTGTAGGGGGGTTTTGTCCCACTAGGTTTTTCCTTCTCTACTCCATTCTTGCATTTGTAAATGGGTACCTGATCAGGCCTAGTTTCCGGGACCCATCTTTGCTTTCATGCATCTTATTCTAGTGTTTTAGCTTCTTCCTAAGTTCATCTTAAGGGGGGTGTTAGAGTAATAAGTTATTATGCTTAATTAATTATATCATATTGATTAATTAATTAAGTCACTTATTCCTCTTTATTACTTAAGCTAAACTTAGGCACATTAATAATTAATTAATTATTAATTATTAAGTGTGCACACTAGGGTTTCATTTAGGGTTTCCCTTTTAGGGTTTCTTGATCTCCTTCATAAGGATTGATCTCTTTTGTAATCATTGATTCTCTTAATGCATTTTTACTGAGAGGTTTACAGAACATCTTCTTTGGTTCTTCATATCTTTTGCATGTAACAGGTATCCATCTTGCATGTAGGTGATCTTGGTTTTCTAACAAGTCGTACACTAAGAAATATCACACTCTTGGATGACATCAAACCCAATGACACCACCAAGAAAAAGGATGCATGAAAAGAAAAAAGAAAATCATACCATGAAATATGCAAAATGTCAAAAGATATTATCTATGCATGCCACCACTTTAAATTGGTTGCTAAGACCATTGTTATGAGCAACGACTTTAAAGTAGCCAATGTTTACTCCTAAGACATGAGAGCTTACTCAAAAAGCCCTATGCCAAGTCATATGTTTCCAAAATAAAGCTACATCATGAAAAAGGAGGGAGGGGTTGCCCTGAAAATAACATAAGGGATCTATGGATTCGAGGTCAGTGTGTCTGTGCTACAATGTTGTTTAAGAGTGCAAAAATGTCATCATTCCCCAAATACTCATAGAATTGGAAGAATGACACATAAAGAGCCAAAACAAAGAAAAATAATTTGGGTCAACATGGAAGAGACATAAATGATTTGATTCCTTGTATCATCCCCAAAAGGAAAAAACAAGTGAAAAGATAAAATTCTTATGACATAGAGAAGAATGTAGATACATATAGAGGAATTCACAAAAAGAGAGAAAGATACAACAAATGAGACAGATTGGGAGATCACATTACACACATGTAATCACATAAAAGAAAAACAAATAATCAAATAATGTGAAAGAATATTAAGGCACACACAAGTCAACCTATAGTAGTTCATCTACATCCCAATCTTGGTCAATATATATAGAAGGCATACAACTAGCCAAAGGGACAATAGTAAGTGCAGAACTAGGAGACACATGAAGTTCAACACTCTTATTAGTAGAATTGTCATTTAAGCTCATAGAAGAGGAGGACAATGTATTCAACTCATTATGCACTTGTTCATCAATATTTGCAATGTCAATGTCATCATCTAAATTAATCACAATAGGAGGTCAAATGACAATGTCTCTAGAAGGTTCTTGTTGACGTTGTGGTGAAGGTATAGAATCATCATGCATTGTAGGAGATAAGTTCAAATTTTGATTTTCTATGTTTCCCTTTTCTTCTTTAGCTTGTAACATACGATTAATAGCATGACATCTACACCTACACTCTCTAGAATTTTGGTTTTGTTTCAATCTGTTGTTAATTTATGTTTGTGTAGGTGCAGGTTTTTCAACTATAGGCCTCTTTTCTTCCCTTAGGGAAAGAACAAAAGGAACATAGGAGTTTGTTCAACCACTTTCTCTTTATCTTTGTGATTTTTTTTGAATTTAGGAGGCACAATAGGATTGTTTTGGTTGTCTCATGGTATCTTATAAGAAATGGTAGGAGGATTTGTGATAGGTTTCTCTTGGATTTTTGGAAGGGATTTTTGTTTGATCATTGGTTCATCAAGGATAGGTGGCTCAATCATGGGTGGCGGCATGTTTCTAAGGTATAATTCTACTATGCACTTTGCTTTAAACTTTTTATATGTTTTGAAAAAGTATTCTTCACAAGGTCTAATAGGTTTAATAGGCTTGGGCCAAAAGAAATCCAATGAAAAGTTCCCTCAAGAAGACACAAGATTAAAGCCACTATGGTGTACAGTAAATATTTCATTGCCAAAGGGAAACTTTAAACATTTATATGCAACCAATGGGACAAAATTCATGGAGTGAAGCCATGGATATCCTAACTTCACATGAAATTGGTTTGACAATGGGATGGTAGTGAATGAGACACTTAATGTTTTCAGTCCAACTTTTAAAGGGAGATTTATCAAGCCCATCACAAGACAAGAAAAACCATTATGCATTTTAATCCATTCTTTTGGTTTTTCATAATTATCTTGATAGATTTCATGCACAAATAGGAATTCTTTAGTAATCACATTCTCTACACAGATGGGGTCAATTAATATCCCATTAGTAGGCTTGTCATTCATTCTTCCAACTATGTAAAGAGGACCATCGGGTGCATGTTTGATTATATATTATTGTGAGAAAGCAATATTAAGGGGAATTTTGGTTGAGCCCTTACAAGGTTTAGCTTTGATAAATGCCACTACTTTAGTTGGTTCATCCACATTTTCATCTTTTATGTTTTTGTCATTTGTGTCAACATTCATCGCATTATTCTTTGTTTCACTAGCATTGACAAATGAAATAGCGTTTTTCAGCATGGGATTTATAAAGATTTGTAAGTTTTGGTTAGGAGGAGCTATAGACTTATTACCTTGATAATTCACACCTCCAATTAGAAGATGATTATAATCAATGAGGTCTTGCACAAGATGTTTAAGACATTTACAATATTTTGTATCATGTCAATTTTGTTGGTGATAATAGAAATAAGAATTTGGTCTATAGCCTACAAGTAATGGTTTATTAGGACCAGGAGCTCTAATAGGAGGTAAGTAAAGTATATTATTTTCTACAAGCTACAACATGATATTATGAAGGGTATTGGGTAGAGGAGTAAATTTTCTATTCCTATCCAAAAAGGCATAATATTTTTTCATCTTAATGGTAGCCACTTTGTTATCAACTTGTCGATTTGGTTGAGGGGAATTATGTTGTAAAAATCCCCTATTTTTATTCCTGAAATGTTGGTAACTATTTTGAGGTGTAGATTCATACTTTTAGGATGGCTAGGGGTATTTTTCACATCACAACTCTAAACTGAATGTTGATAATCACAAAGGGATGTACATAACTATGTGAAGGATTGGAATTTCAACATCTCAAGATTGTTTTGGATTTTGTTTTATAAATTGGTAATAAACATTCATTAAAGGTCGGCATCAGGAATCTTAATATTTATTTGTGAATAAAGCATTTGATAGCATACTATGAAATCAATAACATTTTCATCATCCTTTTTCTTACATGTCATTAAATCAACTAGGGTCATCTTGGGACCCATGTGAATGTGGAAGTGGTTGTAAAAGGCATCAATAAGCTCATTGAATGAGCCAATTGAGTTATTTGGTAATGAGAAAAACCACTCTAAAGCAATATCCTTTAATGACCTAAGGAAAAATTTATCCAAGAGCTTATCTTCAAAGATAAAGTCACTACATAGGTTTTATAAGCGGAAACATGGCTAACAAGATCTCCTTTCCCACCATATTTCTAAAATATAGGAACTTCTATACCTTGTGGCATTTATGTTCTCAATATCTCCAAGGATAATGGGTTGGTTTTGAAGTATTGTGGAGGTTTACCATTGTTTTTTTTATTTATGGTTGTAATTTGTTGTTGAAGGGTTGTCATGTTTTACAAAAGCGTGTTAAAAATTGTTATTTTTGTAAGGTGGAGTGGTGTATGTATGCGGAGGGAAACTTAATTGTAAATTTGCAAGGGATAAAGGTTGAGGATATATTGTATTTGAATGCACAAAGCTAGAAGGATTCCTTGTGGGAATACCTAAGGAAGTGTTGACATTGCTATTAGGCTCAATGGTTGTGGTAACTTGAGTACTAGTGTATGTAGGAATGGAAATGGGTATTGTAGAAGGAGGAATTGAAGTTCCATCTTGGCTTTGGGTATACCCCAAAGCTTGAGTACAACTAGTGATGGTAGGGATGGTGTTTTTAACATTATGCACATTGGTTGTAGGTAGGAAAGTCATGGGAAATGAGGTATGCATACTATGATCCATAGGGGATTGATTATGAACACTATTAGAGAGTTAGAAAACCCAAGATCCAAGTCAAATGGTGTATTGCGGGATGTCATGAGTCTCAAACTACATCTCACAATAGTATTGCTAATAGGACACCAAGTTATAAAGCTCATACAAGTTTCACAAACTTAGTGTGCAAACCAAAAATAAAAAGAGGCTTAAAATGCAATGCATTGACATAAAATGTAATGTGTAATGGAATTTTTAGATTCTAAAGAAGGTAGTTTGCTGATTACACTATGCAACAATCTAAAAAATGAAATCTTGTAAATGCAATTTTGAAATCACACAATGCACTAAATGTACCAAATTAAGCTAGATATGATGAAATTGATGAAAAAAAAAACATAACAAACTATAATAGAGATCTAAAAGCAGTAAACAAAAGCACAAAAATGAAGATTTTAATTTCCAGAAATGCAGATTTTTGATGCAATGCTCAAGGGTTCAAAGATACAAGTTTCTCAATTCCACAAATAATTCAAAGTATTGATCTCACAAACCATATTCATTGACACTATGAAGCATTCTTTGACAACTACTCATCATAAGAAACCAACAACTTGACACTTGAAATTCTTCCTATCCTTTAGTGCATCCTCCAAAATGTGAATACCTTTTATTCTGCCCTCAAACAATTCAAATTTTAAATAGTGATGTTTTGTAACAACACCCTTCAAGATAGACTGTCATACAACAACTAGGCCCAAATAGGCCACATCAAGAAAACACCTCTAAGATACCCTTCACTTAGACCCTCAAAATCCATTCAAGCACACTCAATAGGTGACAAAATTCCAAAAATCAACAAACCACATTAGTAATAGCAACCATTCAAGTGACAAAACTCTAAACTTAGGTTTATCCCGACCTTCATAAGGGTTTATTGGAAATGTGCAACCAAACCCTTCAACCATATTTCCAAAGCTTCCAACATGTTCAAATATACTTTCACTTACTAAATCAACCATCTTCCATGCATAGTTCATGTTATTTTAACAAACTCTTGACTTGAACCTCCATTTCTGACTCAAAACATTGATTGTCATAACTCTGCCTGAACAAGACAGTATACAAAGTGCATTCAAATGCCTATAATTCATCAATACCACTTAGGAAGGAATCACAACACATTTTTACAACCTTTACAAACAAAAATATCTAAGAAGGATACCCTTTTGGTGCAGGAGCACCTAGTCTCCTAGTTGCAAAATTTCACTTTTTGAAGGTTGATAGGTGGTCAATGGGTTAGATAAATATGTTTTAGGTTTATTTATGCTAAATAAGGTCAATTAAAACCAGTTAAGGTGTATTAGGTTGATTTCTTTTGAGTCTTGGTAGTCAAAAGTGCAAATAATGCATTCTTGCTACAACATTGTTAACATTTGAATTTGTAGCCTTTTGAAGGAAAATCCTTGAATTTGGGTGTAAATGTGCAAGAATGAGGTCTAATATGTTGTAATAGGGTGAATTATAGGTGTTAGAGTGATTTAGGAGTTTTTGGGTGTCAAAATTAAAAAGTTGCAAAGTTTATGTAATATTGTCATATGCAATTTGTCTTAAAATGCAACTTAATGAAGATTAGAAGGTCTTAATGATTACAAATCAGTTATAGGTGTTGGAAGAAGTTGGAATGAAACCAAAAAATGTATAAGAACCTTCAATGGCTCGAAAGAGGAGTTGGTTGGAGATTGGTGAGCTTTTATTTATCAATAAAAACACTGTTTTTCAGAAAATTACTATTTTTTCTCTACTTTTGTCATTGTACGGATCTGTACGGACTCCAAATGCTCTGAAACATTTTTGGAAGTTGTATTCCTATGAATTAGATTTAATTTTCTTCAAATCTGAGGGTCTAACTCCTTGTTTTCTGAAAGTTATTCAATTTTTATTGCTGCTACCTATTTTTTCTAGATTTGTGGGTTGAGGGTCTTCAAAAATGATAAAATGACCCATTCCACTTTTTGTGTTTACTGTATCTTGTGGAATGGGTCCTCTAACATGTAAATTATATGTTTAACATGTTCAATATTCTGTGAGATTGAATTGGTAGTGAATGGGTGGAGCCCTAGGACTGGAAAATGTGTGTTTCCTCTTGGAAAAGGGTGGTTCAAACCTATGAAATGATGAAAAAATGATGCCAAAGGCCAAGTGAGTGTTTTTTGAGCATGGTGGGACAATATTTGATGTGTCTGAGTAGTTGGTTTGGCTGGGAGTGACTAGGAGTGTGAACTTTTAATAAGGGTACCCTAAAACCCTTGGTTTCTACATTTTTTTGGAGGGTTTGAGTTTAAGAGTGTATAAGAACAAATGAGGACTTAAGACCTGGGAAATATGTGGTTTTGTATCATTTCTCAAGACTTTTTTTTGGTTTGGTGGTCTGGTGATAAGATTAAAGAGGGGTCTCTTTGTAAAAATGGCCTAATTGGAGGCCTAAAACTGTGAAATTCTTGATTTTGAAATCTTTGATTCAAAAGAGTAATATCTGAGTTTTTGATATGATGAATGAATCTGAAATGGGTGCTTGATTATATGTTTTATTTCTTTGGTGTTTTGGAAGGATTTCTTCTAAAGACTAAAAAATCAGTTTTCCTGTACTACAAGGAATGCTAGTGGTAGAAGGTGAGTTTTGAAGGTTGTGAAGAATCTAACTTTGAGATTGCTTTTAAATGGATAAATTTTCATCATTGGAATGTTTAGAAACTTTTTCAGGGCCTTAGTGGAGGGTTGGTGTTGTTTTGCAAATTTGAAGGGTTGAGACCCTTGAGGGTGAGTTGATGCTTGGCAAATTGAAGGTGTTTTCAAGAAGGGTTAATTGTTTCTGATATTGACATTTGTTTGTTGAGAGTTATTATCCACCTAGGCTCTGCATCATAGTGGTATCAGAGTAGGGATTAGGTTTTGGTTTGCATTTTGCAGGTTGAAGAAAAGGAAAGGTTGACAAGATGCCTCCAAAGAGCAAAGATATGGCTAAAGAGATGAGGGAGATGAAGGAAAGGCATGCAAGAGAACTCAAAGAGTTGGAAGAGAGAGTCATAGCCCTGGAGACAAACAAGAGAAGAGATGCTGAAGAGAGTGAGCCAGAAGAAGAGGAAGATGAGGAGTTTGAAGACATGGAAGAAGAACTTGATCCAGAAGACCAAAGAATGGCAAAGTTGTTGAAGGCAGTGAAAGGTGACAAGCCTAAGGTAAAACTTGATGTTTCTAAATATGGTGGTAGTCTAAATGATGAAGAACTACTTGATTGGATTGCTGCATTAGATAACCATTTTGAATGTGAAGAAGTTCCCGAGGAGCAAAGAATAAGGATTGCAAAGACTAAGTTGCAGGGTCATGCTTTGGTATGGTGGAATTACTTTCAGTCTGAGAGGAGGAAACAAGGAAAGTCTAAAATCACATCATGGGACAAGATGATATCTAAACTCAAAGGTAAATTCTTACCCAAAGATCACCAAATTCAAATGTTTAAAAAATTGCAAAGTTTGAGGCAAAGGGAAATGGATATTAAGTCCTATACTGAGGATTTTTATAAATTAAGTTTGAGGTCTGGTCATCACGAGAACGAAGATGAAAAAATTGTTAGGTATATTGGTGGTTTGAGGCTTAATATATAGGATGAATTGGTTTTGGCTAACCCTAGGAGTGTAGAGGATTGTTATCAAATGGCAATCAGGGTGGAGGAGAAGCTTAAAAGGAGACAAGAGAAAGCAGTAAGAGGAAGAGGTGGTCCTAGTGCAAGAGGAAGAGGAATACCTTCTACATCAAATCAGCCAAATGAAGATCAAGGAGCAAACAAAGGTAAAGATCACAATGATTCTAGAGGTGGTTTTGGTTTTAGAGGTAGAGGAAGGTTTGGTATTGGTAGAGGTTCTAATGATTTTTCAAGAAGGTGCTACACATGCAATGAGTTTGGCCATCCTTCATGGAAGTGTCCTGAGAGAGTTGGTAGTTCTTCTAGTGGAGACAAGAAGATTGATAGAAGAGCACAATTGGTACAGGAAGAGGAGTGTGAAAGTCATTGTTCTCCAAGTAGGAATGCAAATCCTGAGGTTGGGGAAATGTTGATGGTGAGAAAAACAATCTTGAAGGCAGCAAAAGAGGAAGCACCTTTGCAAAGGAAAAGTCTCTTCAAGAAAAATTGTAAGTGCAAGGACAAGGTATGTAGAGTGGTCATTGATTCTGGCTCAACTGAAAACATGGTTTCTTGTGAAATGGTGAATAAACTCAATTTGAAAAGAATCCCTCATGATTTTCCTTACAAGGTCTCTTGGTTAAGCAATGGTCAATCCTTCATAGTGAATGAGCAAGCTATGGTAGATTTTCAAATAGGTGAGTATAAGGAAAATGTACTTTGTGATATTTTTCCAATGGACTATTGTCACATCCTCCTTGGAAGGCCGTGGCAGTATGATAGGAGTGTCATCTATGATGGGAAAGAAAATAAGTACTCAATCTTGAAAGATAGACAACAGTTTGTTTTGACTCCTTGGATAGGGGATGAGAAAGGAAAAGCAAAAGTCATCGTGTGTGGGAACAAGGAGCCCCTAAATGTTGTGAAAAAGGTAACAAATTCTGATGATATGCACAAATGTAATTCTGAAAGTGCAGGCACAGTAGATCTAAAGGTAAATTCAGGGTTAAAGAAAACAAAGACAGTGAATGTGTAGGACAGTGTGTTGGTAGGTACTATAGAGTGCCCTGTGGTTATGCAAAAAGTTGAGAAGCAATCAAAATATGCTGGTACAGTGAATACAATGCAATGTAAGGACAGGAAAGTGGTACAAAACACTGACAAAATAGTAAAAGAGATGACAGTGATGGATGAGCAGACTGGGCAGAACATTAGGGACAGTTGCAAGTATGAGAATAAGGAGAAGATGCAAAAAAATTATGGAATGACTAACAATTTTTTGTGTTTAGGGATGAAGACATGTGTTGCAGGTATTTGTGAAGGAGTATCATCAATTTTTGAGCATATGACTGATGATAGACCACTGACAAGTCTGAATGCAAGAGATGAATTGTTTTCAAATGCAAAACACAACATTTATGTAGGGCAGTTTGCAAGTTTCTCAATAGTGGATCAATGGAGAGAATTTTAAGCACAAAGGAACGTGATAGAAGCTTGGAGAACTTGGTATCTGTATCAACTCATGTGGCATGAGTTCTTTCTCTGTGGCAGTGAATGGTGCAGGAGCACCTAGTCTCCTAGTTGCAAAATTTCACTTTTTGAAGGTTGATAGGTGGTCAATGGGTTAGATCAATATTTTTTAGGTTTATTTATGCTAAATATGGTCAATTAAAACCATTTAAGGTGTATTAGGTTTATTTCTTTTGAGTCTTGGTATTCAAAAGTGCAAATAATGCATTCTTGCTACAAAATTGTTAACATTTGAATTTGTAGCCTTTTGAAGGAAAATCCTTGAATTTGGGTGTAAATGTGCAAGAATGAGGTCTAATATGTTGTAATAGGGTGAATTAGAGGTGTTAGAGTGATTTAGGAGTTTTTGGGTGTCAAAATTAAAAAGTTGCAAAGTTTATGTAATATTGTCATATGCAATTTGTCTTAAAATGCAACTTAATGAAGATTAGAAGGTCTTAATGATTACAAATCAGTTATAGGTGTTGGAAGAAGTTGAAATGAAACCAAAAAATGTATAAGAACCTTCAATGGCTCGAAAGAGGAGTTGGTTGGAGATTGGTGAGCTTTTTTTTATCAATAAAAACACTGTTTTTCAGAAAATTACTATTTTTTCTCTACTTTTGTCATTGTACGGATCTGTACGGACTCCAAATGCTCTGAAACATTTTTGGAAGTTGTATTCCTATGAGTTAGCTTTAATTTTCTTCAAATCTGAGGGTCTAACTCCTTGTTTTCTGAAAGTTATTCAATTTTTATTGCTGCTACCTATTTTTTCCAGATTTGTGGGTTGAGGGTCTTCAAAAATGATAAAATGACCCATTCCACTTTTTGTGTTTACTATATCTTGTGGAATGGATCCTCTAACATGTAAATTATATGTTTAACATGTTCAATATGCTGTGAGATTGAATTGGTAGTGAATGGGTGGAGCCCTAGGACTGGAAAATGTGTGTTTCCTCTTGGAAAAGGGTGGTTCAAACCTATGAAATGATGAAAAAATGATGCCAAAGTCCAAGTGAGTGTTTTTTGAGCATGGGGGGACAATATTTGATGTTTCTGAGCAGTTGGTTTGGCTGGGAGTGACTAGGAGTGCGAACTTTTAATAAGGGTACCCTAAAACCCTTGGTTTCTACATTTTTTTGGAGGGTTTGAGTTTAAGAGTGTATAAGAACAAATGAGGACTTAAGACCTGGGAAATATGTGGTTTTGTATCATTTCTCAAGACTTTTTTTTGGTTTGGTGGTCTGGTGATAAGATTAAAGAGGGGTCTCTTTGTAAAAATGGCCTAATTGGAGGCCTAAAACTGTGAAATTCTTGATTTTGAAATCTTTGATTCAAAAGAGTAATATCTGAGTTTTTGATATGATGAATGAATCTGAAATGGGTGCTTGATTATATGTTTTATTTCTTTGGTGTTTTGGAAGGATTTATTCTAAAGACTAAAAAATCAGTTTTCCTGTACTACAAGGAATGCTAGTGGTAGAAGGTGAGTTTTGAAGGTTGTGAAGAATCTAACTTTGAGATAGCTTTTAAATGGATAAATTTTCATCATTGGAATGTTTAGAAACTTTTTCAGGGCCTTAGTGGAGGGTTGGTGTTGTTTTGCAAATTTGAAGGGTTGAGACCCTTGAGGGTGAGTTGATGCTTGGCAAATTGAAGGTGTTTTCAAGAAGGGTTAATTGTTTCTGATATTGACATTTGTTTGTTGAGAGTTATTATCCACCTAGGCTCTGCATCACCTTTCCACAAAAAAATTGTTATGCTCTTGACTAAAATCTATAATTAATAACTTCTATTTCATAGTACTATAGACCTAAAGCTTCCATTTTACACAAGCTAGCATGGATCTTTAGGCTTGCAGATTTAGAATACAAAACCATATACAAAAAGGCACCTTTTCACCAAAATTTAGAACTTTACATTGGTTAAAATGAAAGAAACATAATTATGTTTCCCACTGTTTACCCTAGACAAGGGTTTTAAACCGTTTTTAGAAAATGAGCAATATCTTCCTCGAAACTAAATGAAGCTGAATGAAAAAAAATGAAAAATGAAGTAGACTCACACATCCATAAAATCTAATGATTTCCCCTCAAAAAAATGACTGTACAGGGCTGTACATTGCTCAACAACACAGATTTACTAGTAAAAACTCAAAATTTTGCATATAAAACAAGGCTCCATTATTGATTCTTCTTTATTTACAACCCTCCCACCTCTTCCTCAAGGTTCTCCATCATTCTAAATGTTTCCCACTCCATACCAAATGACTACAGCTGACTCAAACCACCTTCTAACTACTTGACTTGTCATTTTCCAATTTTGCTCTTTTGCTTAACATTTTTTACAAGATTTTGCTTCTAGCACTTTTTGTACCCCACAAGGCCTAAAGACTTATGTAGACACTAAAAATTATCCTAAGGCATGCGACTCTTATTTTCTCTGTTATTTCCCCTTTCATTCTTCATAATTAAATAAAATTAATTATTTAATTAATTCATTTCTATCTTTATTTCTTCCCGATTAATTAAATAAATTTTATTTATTTAATTACGTCACTAATTAAGTCCTTTTCTTTCTAAAATTAAATGAATTCCTATTTATTTAATTTCTATCACTTTCCACTATAATTAAATAATTATTTTAATTATTTAATTATTCATTGGCCACCTAAATTAAATAATTTTTATTATTTAATCTCTCCTATCACCTCTTTATATGTGCCAATCTTATCTTCCACATCAAATCTTATCTTTTGACATCTCATTTAATCCTATCCCTTGATTGAATTATCTCATAATTCAATCTCAACCCTTCATCCTTATCATTTGCCCTAATTTTTCCCCTAACCCTAGTCCATACCTCAAATTTCAATCTTGGCCATTGATTAAGACATCTTATGGCATCCAATCTCAACCATTCATTCAAATTTTTCTTTTCTATAAAAGACCTTACCCTTGTCATTTTCATTATCTACACATATTATGCATGTGTGTGCTGCTAGTGTGAGACATCAATCTTTAATATTTTGCTAGTCAATTGTCATAGCCTTATTATTACACACTCAAATTTGAGGGAAATTATCATAATTAATCAAAATGGAGAAGTGTAATAGAGGTGAATCAATGATGGCATGAAGATTTGGTAATATTGTTTTATGCTTTATGTCTTTATGCTCATTTTTGTCTCATTGTTTATTAGGGTTTCATTTATATGCTTTATTGCATTAACCTTAATATTTTATCCCTAATTGCATTGGTGAACCTGACGTGTTTTGAGAAATTTTGAGAAATTTTGGAGTTGGATTCTTTTTCTTGTAGGTTTTGTTAGCTTTTTGTTGCAGGTTTTGCATCATTTTGGGACAAAACCCTAGTTTTCAAAGATTCAACCATATCTCTCAAATGGCTGTGTATTTTCTCACAAACATTTTTCTATAGGTTGGAGACAATATCAAGAGCTTCCAGTCTAAAAATTAAAAAAAAATGAGCTTTTTTTAATTTTTTATAATTGTTTGGTTATTCTTCAAGAAAAACCAATTTTGAGAGCAAATTAGCAAATTTTTCAGATATTTTTATATTTTTGGAAATCTCTCTAAATTTCAATAGGGGTCTATTTTTTATGTTTTTAATTTGCATGAAAAATAGTTAGACAAAAAATAGATCTTTGAAAATTAAGGCATTGCAAAGATTTACTCATATCTCACAAATAGTTGCAGATCTTCTCACAATTTTTTTTTGCAAATTTGGGATGATACCAGGCACCTTTAGTCAAAAAATCAAAAATTTTGGACCTATTTTGAATTTTTTATAATTTTATAATGATTTTTCATAAAAAAAATAATTTTAGATGAAAAGCAGCAAAATTTTCAGATTTCTTTACCTTTTTGGAAAGCTCTTGAAATTTTAGTAAGGGTTTTTTCTTTGTGTTCTTATTTTTTATGCAAAAATGATTTCCAAAAATCAGATTTGTCTTGACTAGCTAACCCTCTAATATTAGTGATCAATTATCTTGTTAGGGTTTTGGATTTGTTGTTGGTTTTGTGAATGTGCAGAAAAAATAAACACTTCAAAGGAAAAATTGGATCAACTAGACAAAAATTTGGAGCTAAAGAAAGTCTAGGTGCACACATTCCATCTTTCATGTCTAATCATTGCTTGTCAGCACACTTCAATTTGGGGATTAAAAAGAACATCTTGTTTGTTACACATTTAGATTTGGGGCTTAAAATGAAAATCTTGTTTGCAATCACACTTTAAAATTGGGCTTAAAAATAACCATTGTCTTCCATCATACATTTTGATTTTAGGTTAAAAAGAACAAGTGCTTCCATTGTTTGCTTACACACATTTCATTTCTAAAGGGAAATTAACAACTGCGAGTGTGAATCAAGTGTGTGTGTCCTCCAAAACACCTCACTTGGTTCACTTTTGTCATACCCTTCTTATGAGGTCTACTTGGAGCACACACCCTTCCAAGGGATGACCTCAATCTAGGTGTGAATCCAAAGACATGCTTCTTTGGCAGTTAAAATCTTGTCACTCTTGGCTAAGCCCCAAAGAACTTTATACCTTTGGGAAGTGAAGGTGAAGGGTGGGTTACCCCTTTCTCCTGGCTATGTGGTAGGATTTTCCTTTCAAATCATCCCTAGTCAACCTCATGCATTGTAGCTTAAGACCATAGGCCAATCTCCCCACTTGAATAATTGCTAGAATTGTTCTTGTGCTTGGAAGTGTCTTCTTATCATAATCATTTGTATTACATCTTGCATCAAATCTTGTCTTGCATGTGAATGTGTATTCTAGATTGAAATCTTAATCAAGCGAGAAAAATAAAAAATAAAAATAAAAAGTAAAAAAAATATAAAAAAATCCAAAAACATTAGAAACATTTAAAAAAATAAATCTAGGTTTCCTCCAAATCAAGTTATACACATTATCTCCAAGTCAAACCTCTAATCCTCATTTTCATCCTAGCCTTTGCATTTTCATTTAGACCTCACCACCATGTCTTCAATTTACCTTGATATGCTTGCTAGTCAGGTTGAATACCAATTACTCCACAATGGTCAATACCAACAAGCCATAGACTTAAAAAGACAATTCATCCAATCCAAATACCAATCAACCTCAACCCATGGTCAACTACCCACATACCCTTCTTACCAACAATCCATAAGCCCTAGTCATTCATCCATCTACCCTCACTATCAAGAGTCACTTAACACAAGCCATACCACTAATCCACAAGTGTCCACTTATCATCCTTATCCTAACCTTCACAAGGGAAACCAACCTTCCACTAATCCATTCCAAGCTTTCATGTCTTATCCTAGTCCATCATCCACTAATTCATTCGAATCCATTCCATCTCAATCTAGATCTAGTCATGAAAATACATCTAGTCATGGTCTCCAAAATCACATTCCAATGCCTAAACTTGAGGATACATGTCAAAAGGAAAGTCCAAAGCATGACATCATATCTTCACCTTCATGTCAAGATCAAAGTAGTCCATCCACGAAGTCATTCTAGATAACCATGGCATCCAAAATACACCTATCCATGATCAAGATCCCATTCTCAATCATGTCAGCCAAGACAAACCTATCTTTGATCAAGATCCTACCATTGGACAAGACACCCAAAGTGATCCACTTATCGACCTTTATACCATCCATGATAAAACATTTGAAGTCAATCCTATCCAAACTCCAAACACCTCCATTTCCCAAAATGAGACACTTGCCTCCTTGGGACATGTAGATAATCAAATAAATGACATGGACAACATTCAAGAAGAACATAAAAAGGCTACTATGGATCAAGAAGAACACAAGGAAGCTATCATTGACCAAGTAAAATATGAAGGAAAAAAATATACCATTGATCAAATTGACGTCTTAAAGGACCGAGAAGACACAAGCATGACAAATGATAAAGCAAAAATATCCTACCAATTAGGATCATCCACCTTTTTCAAAGTAGGCTTTCTTGCAGATGAGAAAATTCCAAGCACTAGTTTCCACATACATGATGATGGGTTCACATCTTATTTTTAAAACAACAAATACCCCATTTCATAGAGAATATGTCAAAGCATGCAATATCAAGGAAGAGGATTAGGAATACATGAGAAAGGCATTCGGGAACCAATACAATTTTATGAAAATCCTAGACATCAATGTCTTGGCTATTCTTCAATCAAGAAATCAAATGGTGTTAGTGATACCTCCATGATATTAGGGGACACTTTATCCAATACAAACATAAAAAATGGGGGCCATGAGTAGTCCTTGTAATAAGTTTGCTTCCTACACTCCTTCCATCCACACCATAAAACATCATTCCCTCAATTGGAACCAACAACGACAAAAAGCCTTACAAATCTAAAGTCCAAAATCAAATGTCAAAGGCAATTGAGTACAAAAATACAAGTGGACAAATGAAGTTAAAATGGATCAAGCAAAGAAAATATTCTAAAACCAAAAGTCAATCAAAATGTGGAGCCATGAGAAAAGAGGTCTCCCACATATAATAAATGCCCATCCCTTTCAAAATGGTCATCACTCAAAGCATATAAAATTCATGGTTCCAAACACTATCCCAATCAAACCAAACTCCATCATTCACCACCCAAGTTTGGAAAATAAAAATTCCTACATCCAAAATTCCAAATAGTCCATCCATTATAATCCTACATCTCACCTAAAGTCTAAAAATCCCATGCCACAAACCTATCACATCTTGGAAACAATTCTTTATCATAAGGATTCTCATGGAACTCTATCATGATGGGTGTATGTCGATAAGGCTAACCCGAATATCAGAAAGGATCATAATAACATTGATTAGTTGTATACAAGTGCTATGATCCTGACAAGACATTTAATCCATAAAGGTTACTATTGGCATATCATGACACCAACATCTACATTAGCACCATCAAATTGATCATCTAGAAAAATACAAAAAATCAAAAAAAAAGAAAAAAGAAAAAAAATATATTAAAAAAAAAGAGAGAAAAATTTCATCCAATGGTGAAAATCTGGTAAATAGGCGCCTTGGATAAGTGCCATGATAAAAACTTGGAAAATCAGTGTCATGTGTAAGATAAATTATCTATGTGGACCATTATACTTGGGGGAAAGTTGTCTCATCTCCCATGCACTTCACATGACATTTCCTATGAAATTTCCATCTATCCATCTAAGCCCTATCATTCCCATCCATTTTCCCACCTACTTTGATCTTGATAAGGAATAAGGTACAAACATAAATCATGATTTGGGAAATTTTTTGACATGTCTATCCTTTGGTTATACACTATTCATGAAATATCATATCCTTCATAACATTATCCATACCCATACCTTGGAGAAAACAAATTATTCCTATGTGACATAGTCCTTGGAGATCATATGCCAGTAATCCGCATGTCTCCCATCCTTTACCAAAATCAATCCATTATCCTTCCATGCCTATTGTTAGGTTTGGTTTTCCCTTGTCATTGGTTTAAGGATTTTGATCTACTTATCCATGTTCGCTCCATAATCCCATCTAGTCATTCTAGATGCAATAAGCCTAATCCATACAATCTTGTTGTGCATCCTAATGCATCATCCAAAACATTCCTTGGCTTTGTTTCTAGCCTTGCTGCAAACCTTGATCCTTTATTCACATTATCATCATCCTCACGTTGTTTTGGGATGTGTCCTTCCCACATCAAACAATGTCATCATCATCCTCATCACTTGTCAATTGGTTTTCAGCTTGACAAGGAGCAAGATCATGGTTGTCCTTGGATTCTTGTGTGTGCTTGCTTGGTTGCTTATAGGCATCATTCATATAAATTTTTCATGTTCCTTATAGTGTATCATCCATAATAGAATACACACTTCCCCATATCATCCATAATAAAAGACAAAAAAAAGTATCAAACATTTGAAAAAGATAAAAAAATTAGATATTCTCAAAAAAAAATCATAAAACTACCAAAAGACAAAAAACAAAATCTCAAAAAGAAAAAAAAAGAAATCATAAAACCTCAAAATCCAAAAAAATAAAAACATGCAAAAAACAAAAAAACATCAAAATAACCTTCAAAATTCTAAAAAACAGAGTCAAAGTTAGTCATGTCAGTCATCCCATGTCATTGTCAAACTATGTTGCCTCTACGACTAAACGTAGGAAGGTCCATCTTTTGATGTGCCCCCGAGGGCACCTAGGTCAGTCCTTTAGGGTTTTTCATGTTAGTCAAATAAATCAGACATTGTCAACATAGACACAAATAGTCATCAAAACATCAGACAAGTCACACATCAAAAAGCCAATAGAGGTCACTCAATCAAACCACACAAATTTGCAAAATAGTCAAATAGTCAAACCGTCAAAACAATCAAGTTATGTCTTATATAGGATGTGTCCTTCCTGAAACCAAGCATTGTCATCAAGTCAAGCATCATCATTTTCCTTATACAGGTGGCCACATGATCAAAACCAGACTTGATGTCTTATACGACATGTTTCCCTCCTGAAACTAGACGTCAAACAATCAACTTGTCAATCACCTAAAAATCAAACAATCATATTGTGGAAAAAACGCTAAATGATCATTGACCTTGTGGTTTGTCTCGGCTTATATATTTTTTATTTGTCTTTAAGTCATATTACTAGCTTCCTTGAGGATTTCCCATGAAGGATTTAGAGGAGCAATGATGTGTCTTGACTCTTTTCTTTGATTGTTGTTTGCATATTGTCTCGACAAAAATACTAGGGCAACTTTGACCTTAGTATGAGCTAGGACATTCCTTGTTTGTGACTATCTATTTTGCAAGTGGATGACCTTGCACACCTTGGTCTATGTCATACCATGGTATTTTTTGTCCATTGGTGTTTTTTGTCCATTTGTTTCATTAGCCTCTTCTCTCATAAATGTCCACTCTCTTGAATTTTGAATTAAATCATTATTTAATTCAAAATGATTCATTTTGTCACATTCCTCTATAATTAAATAATTATTTTAATTATTTAATTAGTCATTGGCCACCTAAATTAAATAATTTTTATTATTTAATCTCTCCTATCACCTCTTTATTTGTTCCAATCTTATCTTCCACATCAAATCTTATCTTTTGACATCTCATTTAATCCTAGCCCTTGATTGAATTATCTCATAATTCAATCTCAACCTTTCATCCTTATCATTTTCCCTAATTTTTCCCTAACCCTAGTCCATACCTCAAATTTCAATCTTGGTCATTGATTAAGACATCTTATTGGCATCCAATCTCAACCATTCATTCAGATTTTTCTTTTCTATAAAAGACCTTACCCTTGTCATTTTCATTATCTACACATATTATGCAAGTACATGTTACTTGTGTGAGACAACAATCTTCAATATTTTTCTAGTCACTTCTCATAGGCTTATTATTGCACACTCAAATATGAGGGAAATTATCATATTCAAGAAAAATGGAGAAGTGCAATTGAGGTGAATCAATGATGGAATGAAGATTTGGTAATATTGTTTTATGCTTTATGTTTTTATGCTCATTTGTGCTTCATTGTTTGTTAGGGTTTGATTTATATTCTTTATTGCATTAACCTTAATATTTTTTCCCTAATTACAACCTCTAAATTGACTAATTATAGGATAAAATGGTCTGCCAAGTCCTTATTCTAATGAAAAAAACACCTAAAACCTATTGTGGACCTCATTTTACAACATTTTCATTTTTTTGCAAATTGGATACAATGACCACATAACCTATCCAAACACCCATCAAATGACTTAAACACATTGTAACAGTCTTGAAAGACCTTATTGAATGACCCCTAAGAACTCCTTAACCACTTATTTACAAATTGGAATCATGAATTCTTGAATGCAACATGGTGCTCTTGCACCAAACTCCCCTTGAAAAATAAACTCAAGTCCCTTGAGGTAACAAAGAGTAAAGAACCTGCAAAAAGAAAAGTATCTTCACCACCACCTGTAATCACAAAGATTTGTGAGTGGTATAAATCTGGTTCCTTGAAATGAGTTTCTTCCTTGAAAAGTATCTTCATCTTGACCCTTGGTTTATTCCTCCTTGAAATTACAAGCACAACAAGAAAAATGTGTCTTCTTTCCATCTTCTCATCATGTACATGTTCAAACTCATCCACAAACTCCACACCTTGGTTTGACTTCTTCTCTACCAACCATAATGTCTCTACATCTGTTGCCTCATCATAAGCATAAGCTTCTATTTGGAAAAAATGAAAAATCCATTAACCTCCTTATGAAACAATGAAGTAAGCATTATATTCTCATACCTTGGTTGCCCAATTTGTATCTACAAATCCAATCCATCCTTTCCCTTCTCTTTATCAAATTTAGACACCAACTCATCATCTTCTTCTTTCTTCACCATTGAATCTTCTTTTACACTTGTTATCTTTATGTCTTCAAGGCCCTCAACCTTTAAGTGCTCTTCCCTTTCCTCTTGCTTGAACTCTTCATTATCAACAATCACTTCAATTTGTTTTCTTTGTTCTACCTTCAACAGGGAATTCATCTTCTCTTCTTGTTTTCTTCTCAACATAATCTTCTCAATAGGCCATGTGACCCTTTTCTTGATTAGTAAGTGCCAACTAGATTTTGTTTGCTTATGTAATTGTAGGATCCTCTCTTGTCTCTCCCTCAGTAGCTCCCAAACTTGCTCTAACTCTTTGATATTTTGTTCAAACTCCAACCGGTTTGCTTTCTCTCTTTGCCTCTTCATCTCTATTTATTCTTGTTTCCTCTTTTTTTTCTTCTCTTGTGAACCCTCTGCCTATTGGTATCTTCTCAACAAATCCATCCTCTTCTCTAAGCAAGTCCCTTTAACCTTGCTTCTCAACTTCTTTTCCTCACCTAGGTCTTTCTAGTTTTCCTTTACCTAGTCTTTTGGCCACCAACCTGCACACAACCACAAACAAACAACCACAAAATTCTCTACCTAGACCTTTACGAGTTATAATACCAACTGACGCAACGCTCAGGGGCTCAAAGATACAAGTTTCTCAATTCCACAAATAATTCAAAGTATTGATCTCACAAACCATATTCATTGACACTTTGAATTATTCTTCGACAACTACTCATCATAAGAAACCAACAACTTGAAACTTGAAACTCTTCCTGTCCTTTAGTACATCCTCCAAAATGTGAATACCTTTTATTCTACCCTCAAACAATTCAAATTTCAAATAGTGATGTTTTGTAACAACACCCTTCAAGATAGACTGTCATACAACAACTAGGACCAAATAGGCCACATCAACGAAACACCTCTAGGATACCCTTCAATTAGACCCTAAAACTCCATTCAAGCTCACTCAACAGGTGAAAAAAGGCCAAAAATCAACAAACCACATCAGTAATAGCAACCATTCAAGTGACAAAACTCTAAACTCAAGTTTATGTTGACCTTCATAAGGGTTTATTAGAAATGTGCAACCCAACCCTTCAACCATCCTTCCAAAGCTTCCAACATGTTCAAATATACCTGCACTTACTAAATCAACCATCTTCCATGCATATTTCATGTTATTTTGACAAACTCCCTACTTGAACCTCCATTTCTGACTCAAAACCTTGACTGTCATAACTCTGCCTGAACAGGACAGTATACAAAGTGCATTGAAATGCTTATAATTCATCAATCCCACTTAGGAAGTAATCACAACACATTTTGAAAACCTTTACAAACAAAAATATCCAAGGATACCCCTTCCATAAACAAAATGTTCTACTCTTCATTAAACTCTGTAATTAACAGTCTATTTCATAGTATTATAGACCTAAAGCTTCCATTTTACATGAGCTAGCATGGATCTTTAGGCCCGTAGATTTAGAATATGAAACCATATACAAAAAGGAACCTTTTCATCAAAATTTAGAACTTTCAATCAATTAAAATGAAAGAAACACAATTATATTTCCCACTGTTTACCCTAGACAAGGGCTTTAGACCATTTTCAGAAAACAAGCAATATCTTCCTCAAAATTGAATGGAATTAAATGAAAACTAAAAAGAAAGAAAAAGTAGACTTGAAAGTCCATAAAATCCAATGAATTCCCCTTAAAAACATGATTGTACGGGGCCGTACAATTCTCAACAACATAGATTTACCAGTAAAAACTTAGAATTTTGCATATAAAATAGGGCTTCATTATTGATTTTTCTTTATTTACAACCCTCCCATCTCTTCCTCAAGGTTCTCCATCATTGTTAATGTTTCCCACTCTATGCCAAATGACTACAACTGACTCAAACCACCTTCTAACTACTTGACTTTTCGTTTTCCAATTTTGCTCTTTTCCTTGACAACACTTTTTACGAGATTTTTCCTTTTAGCACTTTTTGTACCCCACAAGGCCTAAAGACCTCTAAATTTACAAATTACATGATAAAATGGTCTACCAAGTCCTTATTCTTATGAAAAAACACCTAAAACCTATTGTGGGCCTAATTTGACAACATTTTCATTTTTTTGTAAATTGGATACAATGACCACGTAACCTATCCAAACACCCATCAAATGACTTAAACACATTATAATGGTCTTGAAAGACCTTATTTAACGAACCCTAAGCACTCCTTAACCACTTATTTACAAATTGGCCTCATGGAGGCTTGAATTCAACATGGTGCTCCTGCACCAATTTTGACTTGATCAGGGACTCATTTTCCCTTTAGCGAATGGGCCCTGGATTAGGGTTTTGAAATTGATTTTTATAGATTTTCAAGTGTTTTCTATTGGTTTTCAAATTTAGGTTTGCTACAATAAGTTTCAGGCTTATTTTCTATAGAATGCAATGTGAAATGCAAGTGAAAAATATGACAAAATTATGAGCTAAAAGACCTAGTTTGATATTCAATTTTGTATCAATTTTCAAATGCAAGTTTATATGATGTAAATGATATGCAAGATGACTGATTCTTTTTGTGTTTTTTTAAGATTTAAAGAATGCAATCAATGCAATCCTAAAACCTTTAATGAGATGCAAATTTGAATAGGAATTAGACACACTAAATGAGATCTAATTCAATGTAAATAGATGCAAATGAATGCAAGATATAAATATAGGATGAAAAGACTCCAAAAATTAAAAAAACTACAATGCTCAAAAGGTCAGGTTCACCAAAATGAAACATAGGAAAAAGGGGGAAGTGACCCCAAAATGTAAGATGAAGTGGTTCACCTCTCTTTTTCACTCTATTTCATTGAATATGAGGTTTACAATGTGCAAATGAGTTACAAAAATCAATCCTAACCCAAATTGGACAATAAAAAGGAAAGTTTTAAGAAGGTCAAATGCAATGTACCTATTGCAGAAAGTGCTTTTTTGGGCCTCAATAAGGATTCATTCACCCTATGGTGCATGGGTCCTAGCTAGGGTTCTATTCTTCAATGTTTGCACTCCCAAATCCAAGTTAGAGACTATTAGAAACCTTGAAATAAACCCTATGGCTTAGTTTCCATGATTTGGAAACTTTCTTAGAAACTTCGACAACATTGATAACTTTTGCAATTTTTCTTTCTAATTGATCTTCAACCTAAAACCAAACCTTAATTGAACCTTAGATAGCAAATATGTAATGTCACATGAAATGGCCTCAATGAATGTAGATCTTTATCATGAAACTTGATTATAAACAATGTGTTGAATATGCTTGAATTGATCTTCAGTGCTACATCAACACATTAGCTCAACAACATGCATGATGCATTATGCCTTTGACATAATGATATGACTCTTGATTGTTGTAATAATCTTCTATAAATTTTCCTTTGAATTCCTTAGAAATGCTCTTGAAAGTTCTATCAATGCTCTTGTTAAAATTTCTTGATCTCATGAAAGTCTTAGGTGAAAATATAGCGAAATAACCTTGTATTTATACATATCTTATACTTAATTCTCAAAATTCAAGTAACACCAAACGACATCAAATCTAGGATTTGAAATCATTAAAATACAACCAAAAGTATATCCCAAGGGGGGTCCTAGGTCTAAATAAGGATCCATTCACCATGTGGTGAATTGATCCTAGCTCACTTAGCTAGGACACACTTCAAGAAATCACTAGTAGAATTTGGAAAATAAATGACTACGTGGCTAAAACTTTGTCACATGACGAAATTTTTTAGTCACGTGAC
>VDFB02271358.1:1236236261-1236286267 GCA_007258455.2 Sequoia sempervirens
TTTTCCCAAAGTGTCAATTGTAAAATGAGACTGAAAACTAAGGAGTTCGATTGTTTTAGGTTAGGGTTTCCTTATGCCCTAATTCAAATAGCATTTTTATCACATTGTTTTAAGCCAAAAATGCCTCAACTATTACCTTGCCTTGTGGATGGTTTATGCCTAGGTTGAATTCATGACTTAGCTTTCTTTTTTTATTTTTAGAGAAAATCATATGTTATTTTCCCTCTTTCATTTTAAGGAAAGCCTTTCTTATGCCTTGAAAATATTTCATGACCTTGGAGAAAATCAAGTCAATGACCATGAAGCTTATGATTTTACCTAAGTCTTGAGCACCCTAGGGTTCCTCTTTTCAACTTTGAGAAAACATAATGTGATATGTACCTAAAATATTTTTATGATTTTTAATAGAAAAATCAAATATCATGAGAGCCTTAGTGAGTTGTTTTTATTTTTGCAAAGTATCAAAGTTTTATTTTTATTGCAAAAATCAAAATGATCAAAGCCAAATTGTAAAAATCAGGACTAAAGTGGAGCTTTCTATATTGTAATTCTGAAACTAAAAATTTGTAAAAAATTGATTAAGCAATGTTCCTATGAATTGCTTAATTAATTGTTATTAAAATGAATTTTATTGGTGCACTTTAGTTCTCTGTAGGCGAAATTGGAAAAAGATGAACAAACTGCACCTTCTATTTTTAGTTTTGAGTTAGTTTGGGCCTGATTTTGTGACTCTTTTGGATCAACTTATTGGAGATATAAAGTTTCTATCTTTCTCATGGAGTTTGGAGCAGTTTTGGACACTTTTTTTCAAGTTTTTCTTTGAAGCTCGAAAATGGATCAAAGTTACTAATTCAAAGATACAATTTAGCTTGATTTTTCTATTCTCACTATTGGAGACACTTGGGAGATATAAGTTAGAGAAAAAAATGATTTTTCCCGCTTTAGATTATTGTTTCTTGCTCTCCTACTCATTTCAGAGAGTTTTGTAAACACTTTTGTACTCAGATTTTGAGCTTGATACTCCTTTAGTTTTAATAAACAACATAGTTTTCCTTCTTCTTTCTTGTCTCATATTTGTAGTGATAATTTGATGTTTATCGTGATTCAAAATACAAAATCCTTTTTATGTCTTATTATTGCGAACTTGTGTGCAAGAGTCTCATATAATTTAGGTTGTATTTTTTGTTTAGTCCTATGAGCCTTTATACAAATAACTATTGGGTTATATTTTTATGGTGAGATTGCTAGATCTGAATTTTTGAGAAGTTGTGAGAAAAGTTATCAAAATCTTTAAAATTTCTAGTGAATCATCTTTAGGTTATAGGATTTCATTTTTAGTTTTCCTCCTAACCCTTTCCTTAGAAAGTATTTTAGATTAGGAAATTTTCTAGGGGAACCAACCCGCTCTAGAGATTCACTCTCACCATAGATTACCCACAATCTGAGAGTGTTTCCATGTTTCAAAAGGATAGTAGGGTTTATCTTTGCTAAGGGTGCAATCTTGATTGACAAAAATACACTTTACAACACCATAAATAAGGCACAACTAAGTCAATTTAGTTAAATTGGGCCCTAAATTTAACATGTGAATGTGTAAACAATATTACAACACTAAATTAAGGCAACATTAGGCTCATTTTATTATTAATTATTCCCAAATTAAGTGTGAAAAAGGGATGCTTTCTTTGACACTACATTTTTCCCCCACTTTAGTGAGAGTATGACCCCATGTAAAACTCACACTAAAGTAGACATCCAAGACACTTATATAGGCAACAATGAAAAAATTCACGATCATTCAACATCAAAGACGAAGAACATTCAAGCCTATATTTTCTGGAACACATCTAGAATATTAGTTTTACACTCACTCTAGGGTAGTGGAACATTAGGCCATCCACTAGGTGAGTATCCCCCAGGAAGGTGGCTTAGTGAGAAAGTTGTGCCTCTGTGTCAGCTCTCAGTGTACTTACCATTCCAAAGCTATCACTCTTATAACTCTGATAGGGTGCCACTCACATTCCTATTTTGTGCTTAACAAGCTATGTTATGCTAAGCACCTATGCAGAATAGGAAGGATCCATAGGCAAGCAAGGTGTGTTATTCTAGGTGGCCTTGAATTAGGGTTTCGAGCTTCACAAGGTCAGCAAGTTGTGTTATGCCAAACACTTATGAACATTAATTCTAGTAAATGTATTTTTGTTCAAAGGGATTTTGCTTCATTTGTGTAAGGTCTTCTTCTTAGGGAACATCATGCCTAATGTCTCCAAGAGAGGACAAGTCAAGAGTAAAATTTTTGCAACTTAGGGAATACATTGCATCACATTACCACTAAGAGGAAAGTCATGTTAGAGTAATAAGTTATTATGCTTAATTAATTATATCATATTGATTAATTAATTAAGTCACTTATTCCTCTTTATTACTTAAGCTAAACTTAGGCACATTAATAATTAATTAATTATTAATTATTAAGTGTGCACACTAGGGTTTCATTTAGGGTTTCTTGATCTCCTTCATAAGGATTGATCTCTTTGTAATCATTGATTCTTTTAATGCATTTTTACTAGAGGTTTACAAAACATCTTTTTGGTTCTTCATATTTTTTGCATGTGACAGGTATCCATCTTGCATGCAGGTGATCTTGGTTTTCTAACATGGCATCGAGTCTGCATCTACGCTTGCTTGTTCATGATCTGAAGATATGGCCTCTCTGTGAGTTTCAAGTGCAAGGGTTTCCATAGGCATCTTTTTTGCAAGATCTAAGGGTAGCTGATTTTTTGGGACACTTTGAGCAGAAACGGAGGTCACCATTGCGTTCGCAGTGGCCAAAAACCCTAAGAACGCTTGTTGTTTCGTCAATGTTTGAGAAGTTGGTCTCAGCGCAAAACACCGAGGCCTGTGATACCAAGCAAAGACGGTTCAGGCTCAAAAATCGAAAAAATTCAAAAATGTTTTTTGAATCTCGGGCTCGACGCTTCCAGCTTATAATCTAGACTGCCACGGTGGGCTACCTCGCGCCACCAATCCACGATGACGACGCGCGTGCTTGAAGGTTAATTACGAAGTTCAACCCCGGCTTGCATCACTCGGTTCCATGGGGCCCAGTTATGCACTCCAGCTCCTCGGCCGCCCCTCTAGTGCAAATAAGGGTCCATGGGGAATTATAACTCGCAAATTTCCTAGAATTGCAGGGAATCTTCAGGATCTGGGAGAGAATATTCTGGCATGTTGCAGAAGATATTCCGACAGTCAAAGGAATATACCAGCGAACAAATATTTTTTCGGTAGGGGCCAATTTTTTGCGCCGATGGCTAGATGGCCGTCAAATTTAGGCTCACTTTTTGCTGACATCATGATGACATCATCTGTACGGTTGGCCCCTCTTTCCCCCTCCTAGCCCTAATTTTCCCTAAAAGAGTAGTTTTTTTCTTTTGATCATAACTTGGGCATATGGTATTGAAATCGGGAAAATGAGATATTGCCGGAAAGCTGGTTCTGAGTACTTTCATTTGGTGCAATTTATATTACAGTATTTTTTTGTTTTATTGCATTTATTACTGTTTGAAGTCAGATGTACTTTTTATGCTTCCGAGCTCATAACTTTTTGCCACGATGTCCAATTTTCGCCTCGTTTGCGGTGTTGGAAAGGTATTAAGGAGCTCTATGTTGTTGTCCATGCACTTTTTCTGTATCTATCCCAGGTTGATCGCTTAGTCCACATTTGGCCCGATGGGTTGTTTGGAGATTACTTGGATGTTTTGACAGTTGGGAGGGTGCATATTGCATCTTTGCACTTCGTTTTCAGTAATACATCTTTCAATAATTGCTTGCTGCTTCATAGATTCTAGGGTTGTTCCCGTTTGGAGTTTTCGAGTGTTCCGTGGCATCGGGTCTGCTGTCACATTATCATGATTCCAGTTTTGTTTCAGTTGTAGACAAAGGTATCTTTCCTTGCTTGTGATTGTGGTTCCAGTGTTACTCTACAGAGTTCTTCCAGTGCTTCTTTGCAGCATGTCATTCTCATTTTAGGGGGGTTTTGTCCCACTAGGTTTTTCCTTCTCTACTCCATTCTTGCATTTGTAAATGGGTACCTGATCAGGCCTAGTTTCCGGGACCCATCTTTGCTTTCTTGCATCTTATTCTAGTGTTTTAACTTCTTCCTAAGTTCATCTTAAGGGGGGGTGTTAGAGTAATAAGTTATTATGCTTAATTAATTATATCATATTGATTAATTAATTAAGTCACTTATTCCTCTTTATTACTTAAGCTAAACTTAGGCACATTAATAATTAATTAATTATTAATTATTATGTGCACACTAGGGTTTCATTTAGGGTTTCCCTTTTAGGGTTTCTTGATCTCCTTCATAAGGATTGATCTCTTTTGTAATCATTGATTCTCTTAATGCATTTTTACTGAGAGGTTTACAGAACATCTTCTTTGGTTCTTCATATCTTTTGCATGTGACAGGTATCCATCTTGCATGTAGGTGATCTTGGTTTTCTAACAAGGCGTACACTAAGAAATATCACACTCTTGGATGAAATCAAACCCAATGACACCACCAAGAAAAAGGATGCATGAAAAGAAAAAAGAAAATCATACCATGAAATATGCAAAATGTAAAAAGATATTATCTATGCATGCCACCACTTTAAATTGGTTGCTAAGACCATTGTTATGAGCAACGACTTTAAAGTAGCCAATGTTTACTCCTAAGACATGAGATCTTACTCAGAAAGCCCTATGCCAAGTCATATGTTTCCAAAATAAAGCTACATCATGAAAAAGGAGGGAGGGGTTGCCCTGAAAATAACATAAGGGATCTATGGATTCGAGGTTAGTGTGTCTTTGCTACAATGTTGTTTAAGAGTGCAAAAATGTCATCATTCCCCAAATACTCATAGAATTGGAAGAATGACACATAAAGAGCCAAAACAAAGAAAAATAATTTGGGTCAACATGGAAGAGACATAAATGATTTGATTCCTTGTATCATCCCCAAAAGGAAAAAACAAGTGAAAAGATAAAATTCTTATGACATAGAGAAGAATGTAGATACATATAGAGGAATTCACAAAAAGAGAGAAAGATACAACAAATGAGACAGATTGGGAGATCACATTACACACATGTAATCACATAAAAGAAAAACAAATAATCAAATAATGTGAAAGAATATTAAGGCACACACAAGTCAACCTATAGTAGTTCATCTACATCCCAATCTTGGTCAATATATATAGAAGGCATACAACTAGCCAAAGGGACAATAGTAAGTGCAGAACTAGGAGACGCATGAAGTTCAACACTCTTATTAGTAGAATTTTCATTTAAGCTCATAGAAGAGGAGGACAATGTATTCAACTCATTATGCACTTGTTCATCAATATTTGCAATGTCAATGTCATCATCTAAATTAATCACAATAGGAGGTCAAATGACAATGTCTCTAGAAGGTTCTTGTTGACGTTGTGGTGAAGGTATAAAATCATCATGCATTGTAGGAGATAAGTTCAAATTTTGATTTTCTATGTTTCCCTTTTCTTCTTTAGCTTGTAACATACGATTAATAGCATGACATCTACACCTACACTCTCTAGAATTTTGGTTTTGTTTCAATCTGTTGTTAATTTATGTTTGTGTAGGTGCAGGTTTTTCAACTATAGGCCTCTTTTCTTCCCTTAGGGAAAGAACAAAAGGAACATAGGAGTTTGTTCAACCACTTTCTCTTTATCTTTGTGATTTTTTTTGAATTTAGGAGGCACAATAGGATTGTTTTGGTTGTCTCATGGTATCTTATAAGAAATGGTAGGAGGATTTGTGATAGGTTTCTCTTGGATTTTTGGAAGGGATTTTTGTTTGATCATTGGTTCATCAAGGATAGGTGGCTCAATCATGGGTGGCGGCATGTTTCTAAGGTATAATTCTACTATGCAATTTGCTTTAAACTTTTTATATGTTTTGAAAAAGTATTCTTCACAGGGTCTAATAGGTTTAATAGGCTTGGGCCAAAAGAAATCCAATGAAAAGTTCCCTCAAGAAGACACAAGATTAAAGCCACTATGGTGTACAGTAAATATTTCATTGCCAAAGGGAAACTTTAAACATTTATATGCAACCAACGGGACAAAATTCATGGAGTGAAGCCATGGATATCCTAACTTCACATGAAATTGGTTTGACGATGGGATGGTAGTGAATGAGACACTTAATGTTTTCAGTCCAACTTTTAAAGGGAGATTTATCAAGCCCATCACAAGACAAGAAAAACCATTATGCATTTTAATCCATTCTTTTGGTTTTTCATAATTATCTTGATAGATTTCATGCACAAATAGGAATTCTTTAGTAATCACATTCTCTACACAGATGGGATCAATTAATATCCCATTAGTAGGCTTGTCATTCATTCTTCCAACTATGTAAAGAGGACCATCGGGTGCATGTTTGATTATATATTATTGTGAGAAAGAAATATTAAGGGGAATTTTGGTTGAGCCCTTACAAGGTTTAGCTTTGATAAATGCCACTACTTTAGCTGGTTCATCCACATTTTCATCTTTTATGTTTTTGTCATTTGTGTCAACATTCATCGCATTATTCTTTGTTTCACTAGCATTGACAAATGAAATAGCATTTTTCAGCATGGGATTTGTAAAGATTTGTAAGTTTTGGTTAGGAGGAGCTATAGACTTATTACCTTGATAATTCACACCTCCAATTAGAAGATGATTATAATCAATGAGGTCTTGCACAAGATGTTTAAGACGTTTACAATATTTTGTATCATGTCAATTTTGTTGGTGATAATAGAAATAAGAATTTGGTCTATAGCCTACAAGTAATGGTTTATTAGGACCAGGAGCTCTAATAGGAGGTAAGTAAAGTATATTATTTTCTACAAGCTACAACATGATATTATGAAGGGTATTGGGTAGAGGAGTAAATTTTCTATTCCTATCCAAAAAGGCATAATAATTTTTCATCTTAATGGTAGCCACTTTGTTATCAACTTGTCGATTTGGTTGAGGGGAATTAAGTTGTAAAAATCCCCTATTTTTATTCCTGAAATGTTGGTAACTATTTTGAGGTGTAGATTCATACTTTTAGGATGGCTAGGGGTATTTTTCACATCACAACTCTAAACTGAATGTTGATAATCACAAAGGGATGTACATAACTGTGTGAAGGATTGGAATTTCAACATCTCAAGATTGTTTTGGATTTTGTTTTATAAATTGGTAATAAACATTCATTAAAGGTCGGCATCAGGAATCTTAATATTTATTTGTGAATAAAGCATTTGATAGCATGCTATGAAATCAATAACATTTTCATCATCCTTTTTCTTACATGTCATTAAATCAACTAGGGTCATCTTGGGACCCATGTGAATGTGGAAGTGGTTGTAAAAGGCATCAATAAGCTCATTGAATGAGCCAATTGAGTTATTTGGTAATGAGAAAAACCACTCTAAAGCAATATCCTTTAATGACCTAAGGAAAAATTTATCCAAGAGCTTATCTTCAAAGATAAAGTCACTACATAGGTTGTATAAGCGGAAACATGGCTAACAAGATCTCCTTTCCCACCATATTTCTAAAATATAGGAACTTCTATACCTTGTGGCATTTATGTTCTCAATATCTCCAAGGATAATGGGTTGGTTTTGAAGTATTGTGGAGGTTTACCATTGTTTTTTTTATTTATGGTTGTAATTTTTTGTTGAAGGGTTGTCATGTTTTACAAAAGCGTGTTAAAAATTGTTATTTTTGTAAGGTGGAGTGGTGTATGTATGCGGAGGGAAACTGAATTGTAAATTTGCAAGGGATAAAGGTTGAGGATATATTGTATTTGAATGCACAAAGCTAGAAGGATTCCTTGTGGGAATACCTAAGGAAGTGTTGACATTGCTATTAGGCTCAATGGTTGTGGTAACTTGAGTACTAGTGTATGTAGGAATGGAAATGGGTATTGTAGAAGGAGGAATTGAAGTTCCATCTTGGCTTTGGGTATACCCCAAAGCTTGAGTACAACTAGTGATGGTAGGGATGGTGTTTTTAACATTATGCACATTGGTTGTAGGTAGGAAAGTCATGGGAAATGAGGTATGCATACTATGATCCATAGGGGATTGATTATGAACACTATTAGAGAGTTAGAAAACCCAAGATCCAAGTCAAATGGTGTATTGCGGGATGTCATGAGTCTCAAACTACATCTCACAATAGTATTGCTAATAGGACACCAAGTTATAAAGCTCATACAAGTTTCACAAACTTAGTGTGCAAACCAAAAATAAAAAGAGGCTTAAAATGCAATGCATTGACATAAAATGTAATGTGTAATGGAATTTTTAGATTCTAAAGAAGGTAGTTTGCTGATTACACTATGCAACAATCTAAAAAATGAAATCTTGTAAATGCAATTTTGAAATCACACAATGCACTAAATGTACCAAATTAAGCTAGATATGATGAAATTGATGAAAAAAAAAACATAACAAACTATAATAGAGATCTAAAAGCAGTAAACAAAAGCACAAAAATGAAGATTTTAATTTCCAGAAATGCAGATTTTTGATGCAATGCTCAAGGGTTCAAAGATACAAGTTTCTCAATTCCACAAATAATTCAAAGTATTGATCTCACAAACCATATTCATTGACACTATGAAGCATTCTTTGACAACTACTCATCATAAGAAACCAACAACTTGACACTTGAAATTCTTCCTATCCTTTAGTGCATCCTCCAAAATGTGAATACCTTTTATTCTGCCCTCAAACAATTCAAATTTTAAATAGTGATGTTTTGTAACAACACCCTTCAAGATAGACTGTCATACAACAACTAGGCCCAAATAGGCCACATCAAGAAAACACCTCTAAGATACCCTTCACTTAGACCCTCAAAATCCATTCAAGCACACTCAATAGGTGACAAAATGCCAAAAATCAACAAACCACATTAGTAATAGCAACCATTCAAGTGACAAAACTCTAAACTTAGGTTTATCCCGACCTTCATAAGGGTTTATTGGAAATGTGCAACCAAACCCTTCAACCATATTTCCAAAGCTTCCAACATGTTCAAATATACTTTCACTTACTAAATCAACCATCTTCCATGCATATTTCATGTTATTTTAACAAACTCTTGACTTGAACCTCCATTTCTGACTCAAAACACTGATTGTCATAACTCTGCCTGAACAGGACAGTATACAAAGTGCATTCAAATGCCTATAATTCATCAATACCACTTAGGAAGGAATCACAACACATTTTTACAACCTTTACAAACAAAAATATCCAAGAAGGATACCCTTTTGGTGCAGGAGCACCTAGTCTCCTAGTTGCAAAATTTCACTTTTTGAAGGTTGATAGGTGGTCAATGGGTTAGATAAATATTTTTTAGGTTTATTTATGCTAAATAAGGTCAATTAAAACCAGTTAAGGTGTATTAGGTTGATTTCTTTTGAGTCTTGGTAGTCAAAAGTGCAAATAATGCAATCTTGCTACAACATTGTTAACATTTGAATTTGTAGCCTTTTGAAGGAAAATCCTTGAATTTGGGTGTAAATGTGCAAGAATGAGGTCTAATATGTTGTAATAGGGTGAATTAGAGGTGTTAGAGTGATTTAGGAGTTTTTGGGTGTCAAAATTAAAAATTTGCAAAGTTTATGTAATATTGTCATATGCAATTTGTCTTAAAATGCAACTTAATGAAGATTAGAAGGTCTTAATGATTACAAATCAGTTATAGGTGTTGGAAGAAGTTGGAATGAAACCAAAAAATGTATAAGAACCTTCAATGGCTCGAAAGAGGAGTTGGTTGGAGATTGGTAAGCCTTTTTTGATCAATAAAAACACTGTTTTTTCAGAAAATTACTATTTTTTCTCTACTTTTGTCATTGTACGGATCTGTACGAACTCCAAATGTTCTGAAACATTTTTGGAAGTTGTAGGCCGATGAGTTAGCTTTAATTTTCTTCAAATCTGAGGGTCTAACTCCTTGTTTTCTGAAAGTTATTCAATTTTTATTGCTGCTACCTATTTTTTCCAGATTTGTGGGTTGAGGGTCTTCAAAAATGATAAAATGACCCATTCCACTTTTTTTGTTAACTGTATCTTGTGGAATGGATCCTCTAACATGTAAATTAGATTTTTAACATGTTCAATATGCTGTGAGATTGAATTGGTAGTGAATGGGTGGATCCCTAGGACTGGAAAATGTGTGTTTCCTCTTGGAAAAGGGTGGTTCAAACCTATGAAATGATGAAAAAATGATGCCAAAGGCCAAGTGAGTGTTTTTTGAGCATGGGGGGACAATATTTGATGGTTCTGAGCAGTTGGTTTGGCTGGGAGTGACTAGGAGTGTGAACTTTTAATAAGGGTACCCTAAAACCCTTGGTTTCTACATTTTTTAGGAGGGTTTGAGTTTAAGAGTGTATAAGAACAAATGAGGACTTAAGACCTGGGAAATATGTGGTTTTGTATCATTTCTCAAGACTTTTTTTTGGTTTGGTGGTCTGGTGATAAGATTAAAGAGGGGTCTCTTTGTAAAAATGGCCTAATTGGAGGCCTAAAACTGTGAAATTCTTGATTTTGAAATCTTTGATTCAAAAGAGTAATATCTGAGTTTTTGATATGATGAATGAATCTGAAATGGGTGCTTGATTATATGTTTTATTTCTTTGGTGTTTTGGAAGGATTTCTTCTAAAGACTAAAAAATCAGTTTTCCTGTACTATAAGGAATGCTAGTGGTAGAAGGTGAGTTTTGAAGGTTGTGAAGAATCTAACTTTGAGATTGCTTTTAAATGGATAAATTTTCATCATTGGAATGTTTAGAAACTTTTTCAGGGCCTTAGTGGAGGGTTGGTGTTGTTTTGCAAATTTGAAGGGTTGAGACCCTTGAGGGTGAGTTGATGCTTGGCAAATTGAAGGTGTTTTCAAGAAGGGTTAATTGTTTCTGATATTGACATTTGTTTGTTGAGAGTTATTATCCACCTAGGCTCTGCATCACCTTTCCACAAAAAAAATGTTATGCTCTTGACTCAAATCTATAATTAATAACTTCTATTTCATAGTACTATAGACCTAAAGCTTCCATTTTACACAAGCTAGCATGGATCTTTAGGCTTGCAGATTTAGAATACAAAACCATATACAAAAAGGCACCTTTTCACCAAAATTTAGAACTTTACATTGGTTAAAATGAAAGAAACATAATTATGTTTCCCACTGTTTACCCTAGACAAGGGTTTTAAACCGTTTTTAGAAAATGAGCAATATCTTCCTCGAAACTAAATGAAGCTGAATGAAAAAAAATGAAAAATGAAGTAGACTCACACATCCATAAAATCCAATGATTTCCCCTCAAAAAAATGACTGTACAGGGCTGTACATTGCTCAACAACACAGATTTACTAGTAAAAACTCAAAATTTTGCATATAAAACAAGGCTCCATTATTGATTCTTCTTTATTTACAACCCTCCCACCTCTTCCTCAAGGTTCTCCATCATTCTAAATGTTTCCCACTCCATACCAAATGACTACAGCTGACTCAAACCACCTTCTAACTACTTGACTTATCATTTTCCAATTTTGCTCTTTTGCTTAACATTTTTTACAAGATTTTGCTTCTAGCACTTTTTGTACCCCACAAGGCCTAAAGACTTATGTAGACACTAAAAATTATCCTAAGGCATGCGACTCTTATTTTCTCTGTTATTTCCCCTTTCATTCTTCATAATTAAATAAAATTAATTATTTAATTAATTCATTTCTATCTTTATTTCTTCCCGATTAATTAAATAAATTTTATTTATTTAATTACGTCACTAATTAAGTCCTTTTCTTTCTAAAATTAAATGAATTCCTATTAATTTAATTTCTATCACTTTCCACTATAATTAAATAATTATTTTAATTATTTAATTATTCATTGGCCACCTAAATTAAATAATTTTTATTATTTAATCTCTCCTATCACCTCTTTATATGTGCCAATCTTATCTTCCACATCAAATCTTATCTTTTGACATCTCATTTAATCCTATCCCTTGATTGAATTATCTCATAATTCAATCTCAACCCTTCATCCTTATCATTTGCCCTAATTTTTCCCCTAACCCTAGTCCATACCTCAAATTTCAATCTTGGCCATTGATTAAGACATCTTATGGCATCCAATCTCAACCATTCATTCAAATTTTTCTTTTCTATAAAAGACCTTACCCTTGTCATTTTCATTATCTACACATATTATGCATGTGTGTGCTGCTAGTGTGAGACATCAATCTTTAATATTTTGCTAGTCAATTGTCATAGCCTTATTATTACACACTCAAATTTGAGGGAAATTATCATAATTAATCAAAATGGAGAAGTGTAATAGAGGTGAATCAATGATGGCATGAAGATTTGGTAATATTGTTTTATGCTTTATGTCTTTATGCTCATTTTTGTCTCATTGTTTATTAGGGTTTCATTTATATGCTTTATTGCATTAACCTTAATATTTTATCCCTAATTGCATTGGTGAACCTGACGTGTTTTGAGAAATTTTGAGAAATTTTGGAGTTGGATTCTTTTTCTTGTAGGTTTTGTTAGCTTTTTGTTGCAGGTTTTGCATCATTTTGGGACAAAACCCTAGTTTTCAAAGATTCAACCATATCTCTCAAATGGCTGTGTATTTTCTCACAAACATTTTTCTATAGGTTGGAGACAATATCAAGAGCTTCCAGTCTAAAAATTAAAAAAAAATGAGCTTTTTTTAATTTTTTATAATTGTTTGGTTATTCTTCAAGAAAAACCAATTTTGAGAGCAAATTAGCAAATTTTTCAGATATTTTTATATTTTTGGAAATCTCTCTAAATTTCAATAGGGGTCTATTTTTTATGTTTTTAATTTGCATGAAAAATAGTTAGACAAAAAATAGATCTTTGAAAATTAAGGCATTGCAAAGATTTACTCATATCTCACAAATAGTTGCAGATCTTCTCACAATTTTTTTTTGCAAATTTGGGATGATACCAGGCACCTTTAGTCAAAAAATCAAAAATTTTGGACCTATTTTGAATTTTTTATAATTTTATAATGATTTTTCATAAAAAAAATAATTTTAGATGAAAAGCAGCAAATTTTTTAGATTTCTTTACCTTTTTGGAAAGCTCTTGAAATTTCAGTAAGGGTTTTTTCTTTGTGTTCTTATTTTTTATGCAAAAATGATTTCCAAAAATCAGATTTGTCTTGACTAGCTAACCCTCTAATATTAGTGATCAATTATCTTGTTAGGGTTTTGGATTTGTTGTTGGTTTTGTGAATGTGCAGAAAAAATAAACACTTCAAAGGAAAAATTGGATCAACTAGACAAAAATTTGGAGCTAAAGAAAGTCTAGGTGCACACATTCCATCTTTCATGTCTAATCATTGCTTGTCAGCACACTTCAATTTGGGGATTAAAAAGAACATCTTGTTTGTTACACATTTAGATTTGGGGCTTAAAATGAAAATCTTGTTTGCAATCACACTTTAAAATTGGGCTTAAAAATAACCATTGTCTTCCATCATACATTTTGATTTTAGGTTAAAAAGAACAAGTGCTTCCATTGTTTGCTTACACACATTTCATTTCTAAAGGGAAATTAACAACTGCGAGTGTGAATCAAGTGTGTGTGTCCTCCAAAACACCTCACTTGGTTCACTTTTGTCATACCCTTCTTATGAGGTCTACTTGGAGCACACACCCTTCCAAGGGATGACCTCAATCTAGGTGTGAATCCAAAGACATGCTTCTTTGGCAGTTAAAATCTTGTCACTCTTGGCTAAGCCCCAAAGAACTTTATACCTTTGGGAAGTGAAGGTGAAGGGTGGGTTACCCCTTTCTCCTGGCTATGTGGTAGGATTTTCCTTTCAAATCATCCCTAGTCAACCTCATGCATTGTAGCTTAAGACCATAGGCCAATCTCCCCACTTGAATAATTGCTAGAATTGTTCTTGTGCTTGGAAGTGTCTTCTTATCATAATCATTTGTATTACATCTTGCATCAAATCTTGTCTTGCATGTGAATGTGTATTCTAGATTGAAATCTTAATCAAGCGAGAAAAATAAAAAATAAAAATAAAAAGTAAAAAAAATATAAAAAAATCCAAAAACATTAGAAACATTTAAAAAAATAAACCTAGGTTTCCTCCAAATCAAGTTATACACATTATCTCCAAGTCAAACCTCTAATCCTCATTTTCATCCTAGCCTTTGCATTTTCATTTAGACCTCACCACCATGTCTTCAATTTACCTTGATATGCTTGCTAGTCAGGTTGAATACCAATTACTCCACAATGGTCAATACCAACAAGCCATAGACTTAAAAAGACAATTCATCCAATCCAAATACCAATCAACCTCAACCCATGGTCAACTACCCACATACCCTTCTTACCAACAATCCATAAGCCCTAGTCATTCATCCATCTACCCTCACTATCAAGAATCACTTAACACAAGCCATACCACTAATCCACAAGTGTCCACTTATCATCCTTATCCTAACCTTCACAAGGGAAACCAACCTTCCACTAATCCATTCCAAGCTTTCATGTCTTATCCTAGTCCATCATCCACTAATTCATTCCAATCCATTCCATCTCAATCTAGATCTAGTCATGAAAATACATCTAGTCATGGTCTCCAAAATCACATTCCAATGCCTAAACTTGAGGATACATGTCAAAAGGAAAGTCCAAAGCATGACATCATATCTTCACCTTCATGTCAAGATCAAAGTAGTCCATCCACGAAGTCATTCTAGATAACCATGGCATCCAAAATACACCTATCCATGATCGAGATCCCATTCTCAATCATGTCAGCCAAGACAAACCTATCTTTGATCAAGATCCTACCATTGGACAAGACACCCAAAGTGATCCACTTATCGACCTTTATACCATCCATGATCAAACATTTGAAGTCAATCCTATCCAAACTCCAAACACCTCCATTTCCCAAAATGAGACACTTGCCTCCTTGGGACATGTAGATAATCAAATAAATGACATGGACAACATTCAAGAAGAACATAAAAAGGCTACTATGGATCAAGAAGAACACAAGGAAGCTATCATTGACCAAGTAAAATATGAAGGAAAAAAATATACCATTGATCAAATTGACGTCTTAAAGGACCGAGAAGACACAAGCATGACAAATGATAAAGCAAAAATATCCTACCAATTAGGATCATCCACCTTTTTCAAAGTAGGCTTTCTTGCAGATGAGAAAATTCCAAGCACTAGTTTCCACATACATGATGATGGGTTCACATCTTATTTTTAAAACAACAAATACCCCATTTCATAGAGAATATGTCAAAGCATGCAATATCAAGGAAGAGGATTAGGAATACATGAGAAAGGCATTCGGGAACCAATACAATTTTATGAAAATCCTAGACATCAATGTCTTGGCTATTCTTCAATCAAGAAATCAAATGGTGTTAGTGATACCTCCATGATATTAGGGGACACTTTATCCAATACAAACATAAAAAATGGGGGCCATGAGTAGTCCTTGTAATAAGGTTGCTTCCAACACTCCTTCCATCCACACCATAAAACATCATTCCCTCAATTGGAACCAACAACGACAAAAAGCCTTACAAATCTAAAGTCCAAAATCAAATGTCAAAGGCAATTGAGTACAAAAATACAAGTGGACAAATGAAGTTAAAATGGATCAAGCAAAGAAAATATTCTAAAACCAAAAGTCAATCAAAATGTGGAGCCATGAGAAAAGAGGTCTCCCACATATAATAAATGTCCATCCCTTTCAAAATGGTCATCACTCAAAGCATATAAAATTCATGGTTCCAAACACTATCCCAATCAAACCAAACTCCATCATTCACCACCCAAGTTTGGAAAATAAAAATTCCTACATCCAAAATTCCAAATAGTCCATCCACACCTACCATCATCCATTATAATCCTACATCTCGCCTAAAGTCTAAAAATCCCATGCCACAAACCTATCACATCTTGGAAACAATTCTTTATCATAAGGATTCTCATGGAACTCTATCATGATGGGTGTATGTCGATAAGGCTAACCCGAATATCAGAAAGGATCATAATAACATTGATTAGTTGTATACAAGTGCTATGATCCTGACAAGACATTTAATCCATAAAGGTTACTATTGGCATATCATGACACCAACATCTACATTAGCACCATCAAATTGATCATCTAGAAAAATACAAAAAATCAAAAAAAAAGAAAAAAGAAAAAAAATATATTAAAAAAAAAGAGAGAAAAATTTCATCCAATGGTGAAAATCTGGTAAATAGGCGCCTTGGATAAGTGCCATGATAAAAACTTGGAAAATCAGTGTCATGTGTAAGATAAATTATCTATGTGGACCATTATACTTGGGGGAAAGTTGTCTCATCTCCCATGCACTTCACATGACATTTCCTATGAAATTTCCATCTATCCATCTAAGCCCTATCATTCCCATCCATTTTCCCACCTACTTTGATCTTGATAAGGAATAAGGTACAAACATAAATCATGATTTGGGAAATTTTTTGACATGTCTATCCTTTGGTTATACACTATTCATGAAATATCATATCCTTCATAACATTATCCATACCCATACCTTGGAGAAAACAAATTATTCCTATGTGACATAGTCCTTGGAGATCATATGCCAGTAATCCGCATGTCTCCCATCCTTTACCAAAATCAATCCATTATCCTTCCATGCCTATTGTTAGGTTTGGTTTTCCCTTGTCATTGGTTTAAGGATTTTGATCTACTTATCCATGTTCGCTCCATAATCCCATCTAGTCATTCTAGATGCAATAAGCCTAATCCATACAATCTTGTTGTGCATCCTAATGCATCATCCAAAACATTCCTTGGATTTGTTTCTAGCCTTGCTGCAAACCTTGATCCTTTATTCACATTATCATCATCCTCACGTTGTTTTGGGATGTGTCCTTCCCACATCAAACAATGTCATCATCATCCTCATCACTTGTCAATTGGTTTTCAGCTTGACTAGGAGCAAGATCATGGTTGTCCTTGGATTCTTGTGTGTGCTTGCTTGGTTGCTTATAGGCATCATTCATATACATTTTTCATGTTCCTTATAGTGTATCATCCATAATAGAATACACACTTCCCCATATCATCCATAATAAAAGACAAAAAAAAGAATCAAACATTTGAAAAAGATAAAAAAATTAGATATTCTCAAAAAAAAATCATAAAACTACCAAAAGACAAAAAACAAAATCTCAAAAAGAAAAAAAAAAGAAATCATAAAACCTCAAAATCCAAAAAAATAAAAAACATGCAAAAAACAAAAAAACATCAAAATAACCTTCAAAATTCTAAAAAACAGAGTCAAAGTTAGTCATGTCAGTCATCCCATGTCATTGTCGAACTATGTTGCCTCTACGACTAAACGTAGGAAGGTCCATCTTTTGATGTGCCCCCGAGGGCACCTAGGTCAGTCCTTTAGGGTTTTTCATGTTAGTCAAATAAATCAGACATTGTCAACATAGACACAAATAGTCATCAAAACATCAGACAAGTCACACATCAAAAAGCCAATAGGTCAACAAGGTCACTCAATCAAACCACACAATTTTGCAAAATAGTCAAATAGTCAAACCGTCAAAATAATCAAGTTATGTCTTATATAGGATGTGTCCTTCCTGAAACCAAGCATTGTCATCAAGTCAAGCATCATCATTTTCCTTATACAGGTGGCCACATGATCAAAACCAGACTTGATGTCTTATACGACATGTTTCCCTCCTGAAACTAGACGTCAAACAATCAACTTGTCAATCACCTAAAAATCAAACAATCATATTGTGGAAAAAACGCTAAATGATCATTGACCTTGTGGTTTGTCTCGGCTTATATATATTTTATTTGTCTTTAAGTCATATTACTAGCTTCCTTGAGGATTTCCCATGAAGGATTTAGAGGAGCAATGATGTGTCTTGACTCTTTTCTTTGATTGTTGTTTGCAGATTGTCTCGACAAAAAGACTAGGGCAACTTTGACCTTAGTATGAGCTAGGACATTCCTTGTTTGTGACTATCTGTTTTGCAAGTGGATGACCTTGCACACCTTGGTCTATGTCATACCATGGTATTTTTTGTCCATTGGTTTTTTTTGTCCATTTGTTTCATTAGCCTCTTCTCTCATAAATGTCCACTCTCTTGAATTTTGAATTAAATCATTATTTAATTCAAAATGATTCCTTTTGTCACATTCCTCTATAATTAAATAATTATTTTAATTATTTAATTAGTCATTGGCCACCTAAATTAAATAATTTTTATTATTTAATCTCTCCTATCACCTCTTTATTTGTTCCAATCTTATCTTCCACATCAAATCTTATCTTTTGACATCTCATTTAATCCTAGCCCTTGATTGAATTATCTCATAATTCAATCTCAACCTTTCATCCTTATCATTTTCCCTAATTTTTCCCTAACCCTAGTCCATACCTCAAATTTCAATCTTGGTCATTGATTAAGAAATCTTATTGGCATCCAATCTCAACCATTCATTCAAATTTTTCTTTTCTATAAAAGACCTTACCCTTGTCATTTTCATTATCTACACCTATTATGCAAGTACATGTTTCTTGTGTGAGACAACAATCTTCAATATTTTGCTAGTCACTTCTCATAGGCTTATTATTGCACACTCAAATATGAGGGAAATTATCATATTCAAGAAAAATGGAGAAGTGCAATTGAGGTGAATCAATGATGGAATGAAGATTTGGTAATATTGTTTTATGCTTTATGTTTTTATGCTCATTTGTGCTTCATTGTTTGTTAGGGTTTGATTTATATTCTTTATTGCATTAACCTTAATATTTTTTCCCTAATTACAACCTCTAAATTGACTAATTATAGGATAAAATGGTCTGCCAAGTCCTTATACTAATGACAAAAACACCTAAAACCTATTGTGGACCTCATTTTACAACATTTTCATTTTTTTGCAAATTGGATACAATGACCACATAACCTATCCAAACACCCATCAAATGACTTAAACACATTGTAACAGTCTTGAAAGACCTTATTGAATGACCCCTAAGAACTCCTTAACCACTTATTTACAAATTGGAATCATGAATTCTTGAATGCAACATGGTGCTCTTGCACCAAACTCCCCTTGAAAAATAAACTCAAGTCCCTTGAGGTAACAAAGAGTAAAGAACCTGCAAAAAGAAAAGTATCTTCACCACCACCTGTAATCACAAAGATTTGTGAGTGGTATAAATCTGGTTCCTTGAAATGAGTTTCTTCCTTGAAAAGTATCTTCATCTTGACCCTTGGTTTATTCCTCCTTGAAATTACAAGCACAACAAGAAAAATGTGTCTTCTTTCCATCTTCTCATCATGTACATGTTCAAACTCATCCACAAACTCCACACCTTGGTTTGACTTCTTCTCTACCAACCATAATGTCTCTACATCTGTTGCCTCATCATAAGCATAAGCTTCTATTTGGAAAAAATGAAAAATCCATTAACCTCCTTATGAAACAATGAAGTAAGCATTATATTCTCATACCTTGGTTGCCCAATTTGTATCTACAAATCCAATCCATCCTTTCCCTTCTCTTTATCAAATTTAGACACCAACTCATCATCTTCTTCTTTCTTCACCATTGAATCTTCTTTTACACTTGTTATCTTTATGTCTTCAAGGCCCTCAACCTTTAAGTGCTCTTCCCTTTCCTCTTGCTTGAACTCTTCATTATCAACAATCACTTCAATTTGTTTTCTTTGTTCTACCTTCAACAGGGAATTCATCTTCTCTTCTTGTTTTCTTCTCAACATAATCTTCTCAATAGGCCATGTGACCCTTTTCTTGATTAGTAAGTGCCAACTAGATTTTGTTTGCTTATGTAATTGTAGGATCCTCTCTTGTCTCTCCCTCAGTAGCTCCCAAACTTGCTCTAACTCTTTGATATTTTGTTCAAACTCCAACCGGTTTGCTTTCTCTCTTTGCCTCTTCATCTCTATTTATTCTTGTTTCCTCTTTTTTTTCTTCTCTTGTGAACCCTCTGCCTATTGGTATCTTCTCAACAAATCCATCCTCTTCTCTAAGCAAGTCCCTTTAACCTTGCTTCTCAACTTCTTTTCCTCACCTAGGTCTTTCTAGTTTTCCTTTACCTAGTCTTTTGGCCACCAACCTGCACACAACCACAAACAAACAACCACAAAATTCTCTACCTAGACCTTTACGAGTTATAATACCAACTGACGCAACGCTCAGGGGCTCAAAGATACAAGTTTCTCAATTCCACAAATAATTCAAAGTATTTATCTCACAAACCATATTCATTGACACTTTGAATTATTCTTCGACAACTACTCATCATAAGAAACCAACAACTTGAAACTTGAAACTCTTCCTGTCCTTTAGTACATCCTCCAAAATGTGAATACCTTTTATTCTACCCTCAAACAATTCAAATTTCAAATAGTGATGTTTTGTAACAACACCCTTCAAGATAGACTGTCATACAACAACTAGGACCAAATAGGCCACATCAACGAAACACCTCTAGGATACCCTTCAATTAGACCCTAAAACTCCATTCAAGCTCACTCAACAGGTGAAAAAAGGCCAAAAATCAACAAACCACATCAGTAATAGCAACCATTCAAGTGACAAAACTCTAAACTCAAGTTTATGTTGACCTTCATAAGGGTTTATTAGAAATGTGCAACCCAACCCTTCAACCATCCTTCCAAAGCTTCCAACATGTTCAAATATACCTGCACTTACTAAATCAACCATCTTCCATGCATATTTCATGTTATTTTGACAAACTCCCTACTTGAACCTCCATTTCTGACTCAAAACCTTGACTGTCATAACTCTGCCTGAACAGGACAGTATACAAAGTGCATTGAAATGCTTATAATTCATCAATCCCACTTAGGAAGTAATCACAACACATTTTGAAAACCTTTACAAACAAAAATATCCAAGGATACCCCTTCCATAAACAAAATGTTCTACTCTTCATTAAACTCTGTAATTAACAGTCTATTTCATAGTATTATAGACCTAAAGCTTCCATTTTACATGAGCTAGCATGGATCTTTAGGCCCGTAGATTTAGAATATGAAACCATATACAAAAAGGAACCTTTTCATCAAAATTTAGAACTTTCAATCAATTAAAATGAAAGAAACACAATTATATTTCCCACTGTTTACCCTAGACAAGGGCTTTAGACCATTTTCAGAAAACAAGCAATATCTTCCTCAAAATTGAATGGAATTAAATGAAAACTAAAAAGAAAGAAAAAGTAGACTTGAAAGTCCATCAAATCCAATGAATTCCCCTTAAAAAAATGATTGTACGGGGCCGTACAATTCTCAACAACATAGATTTACCAGTAAAAACTTAGAATTTTGCATATAAAATAGGGCTTCATTATTGATTTTTCTTTATTTACAACCCTCCCATCTCTTCCTCAAGGTTCTCCATCATTGTTAATGTTTCCCACTCTATGCCAAATGACTACAACTGACTCAAACCACCTTCTAACTACTTGACTTTTCGTTTTCCAATTTTGCTCTTTTCCTTGACAACACTTTTTACGAGATTTTTCCTTTTAGCACTTTTTGTACCCCACAAGGCCTAAAGACCTCTAAATTTACAAATTACATGATAAAATGGTCTACCAAGTCCTTATTCTTATGAAAAAACACCTAAAACCTATTGTGGGCCTAATTTGACAACATTTTCATTTTTTTGTAAATTGGATACAATGACCACGTAACCTATCCAAACACCCATCAAATGACTTAAACACATTATAATGGTCTTGAAAGACCTTATTTAACGAACCCTAAGCACTCCTTAACCACTTATTTACAAATTGGCCTCATGGAGGCTTGAATTCAACATGGTGCTCCTGCACCAATTTTGACTTGATCAGGGACTCATTTTCCCTTTAGCGAATGGGCCCTGGATTAGGGTTTTGAAATTGATTTTTATAGATTTTCAAGTGTTTTCTATTGGTTTTCAAATTTAGGTTTGCTACAATAAGTTTCAGGCTTATTTTCTATAGAATGCAATGTGAAATGCAAGTGAAAAATATGACAAAATTATGAGCTAAAAGACCTAGTTTGATATTCAATTTTGTATCAATTTTCAAATGCAAGTTTATATGATGTAAATGATATGCAAGATGACTGATTCTTTTTGTGTTTTTTTAAGATTTAAAGAATGCAATCAATGCAATCCTAAAACCTTTAATGAGATGCAAATTTGAATAGGAATTAGACACACTAAATGAGATCTAATTCAATGTAAATAGATGCAAATGAATGCAAGATATAAATATAGGATGAAAAGGACTCCAAAAATTAAAAAAACTACAATGCTCAAAAGGTCAGGTTCACCAAAATGAAACATAGGAAAAAGGGGGAAGTGACCCCAAAATGTAAGATGAAGTGGTTCACCTCTCTTTTTCACTCTATTTCATTGAATATGAGGTTTACAATGTGCAAATGAGTTACAAAAATCAATCCTAACCCAAATTGGACAATAAAAAGGAAAGTTTTAAGAAGGTCAAATGCAATGTACCTATTGCAGAAAGTGCTTTTTTGGGCCTCAGTAAGGATTCATTCACCCTATGGCGCATGGGTCCTAGCTAGGGTTCTATAAAATCAATTTTTGGGTTCATTCTTCAATGTTTGCACTCCCAAATCCAAGTTAGAGACTATTAGAAACCTTGAAATAAACCCTATGGCTTAGTTTCCATGATTTGGAAACTTTCTTAGAAACTTCGACAACATTGATAACTTTTGCAATTTTTCTTTCTAATTGATCTTCAACCTAAAACCAAACCTTAATTGAACCTTAGATAGCAAATATGTAATGTCACATGAAATGGCCTCAATGAATGTAGATCTTTATCATGAAACTTGATTATAAACAATGTGTTGAATATGCTTGAATTGATCTTCAGTGCTACATCAACACATTAGCTCAACAACATGCATGATGCATTATGCCTTTGACATAATGATATGACTCTTGATTGTTGTAATAATCTTCTATAAATTTTCCTTTGAATTCCTTAGAAATGCTCTTGAAAGTTCTATCAATGCTCTTGTTAAAATTTCTTGATCTCATGAAAGTCTTAGGTGAAAATATAGCGAAATAACCTTGTATTTATACATATCTTATACTTAATTCTCAAAATTCAAGTAACACCAAACGACATCAAATCTAGGATTTGAAATCATTAAAATACAACCAAAAGTATATCCCAAGGGGGGTCCTAGGTCTAAATAAGGATCCATTCACCATGTGGTGAATTGATCCTAGCTCACTTAGCTAGGACACACTTCAAGAAATCACTAGTAGAATTTGGAAAATAAATGACTACGTGGCTAAAACTTTGTCACATGACAAAATTTTTTAGTCACGTGACTAACACTAGTAGTATTTGGAAAATAAATGACTAATTTGGTCATTTATAAGTGACTAATTTGGTCATCAGGTAAAATCACAACTAAATGACTAAATAAATGACTAATATCAGACAAATAAAAATGACAAAATAAATAACTAAATAAATGTGTTCATTATTAAAATCTTGGCCATAATTTTCATTTTAATAAACATACTCTAAAACCTTCGTCAAGACCTTATTTTCAATTGTAGCCCACCATAATTAATAATACAATATTACAAATAAAATTACTAATAAATATTTTTTGTGGAATAAATATTTTGTTTTGTGGTGTCATCATATGAACACCAAAGTTTCTTCTAAATTGATGAAAAACCACCAAATTATAAAAATTAACGAAAACCATAAGAGAACCTAAAAAACTAAAACCCAAAAACCTTGAAAAACAAAAAAATAAGCAAAAGGAAGAGAAAAAACAAAAGATAAGAATAAGCAACCAAATAATCTAAGAGGAAAAAGGACCAAAATTTTTTTTATAAACATAATTTTCATTTTAATAAACATACTCTAAAACCTTCATGAAGACCTTATTTTCAATGTAGCCCACCAAAATGGAGCAGTGAGTCAAAACCTTATTTTCAAGGTAGCCCGCCAAAATGGAGAAGTAAAGCGCGATGCTTGATTTTGGATTGCAACCTCTACCCATTTTTCTGCATTAGACATGATTTGTGCATAATCTTGTGGTAAGTCACTTTCTATGGTTTCAGTTAATTTTACTTTTCAAATCTGTACGTGCTTAGGCTATATGATCCATTCTTTTTAATAATTTTACTAGTTTCTTGTTGACTAACAGTGATTATGTTATTTTTTAGGATAATTATGGAAGAGCAGATCCATCTTGTGTTGCAGAAGTTAAGGATTTATATAGAGAACTTGGAATCGAGGTCTATTTTATTCTTTTCTTTTCCGTTATGAGATGTTAAAAGTGATCTTTTCTTTTTGAAGTTTCCACTATCAAATTGTATGGTTCATAGGAGCACTTAATTTTATCTATAAAAATGATACTAAGGGACATGTAGATTGAGTTGTCTATACAAGTTTCAGAATTTGAACTCTTAAAATTAGCTTCCACTTTTTGAGGGGGTATGCAAATCACTTTTGAAGTTGAGTGTAAAAAATAGAGTAGCACGTAAAGAAAAAGGATGAACAATAATAAAGTGAAAAGTGGCTCTTCTATCAACCATGCAGAGTACAATGAAAGGAGTGTAAGGATGGTAGGGGTTTAACATTTACAGTGAAGTGGAACAATAGTTCAGTTGTATAGTAGATGTCATCCTACTTTGTTTGAGAACTCTTACTAAATTCCCAAAAATAGGAGTCCCCAAATGATGCCAATAGATATTATAAATAGAAAACAAACAACAATATTTTCATATAAAAACAACAAGAGCTGATTCATAGGCCCTATGAAAATCTCTAGCTTTTTGGCTCCCCTTTGATACTTTTTTGCATACTTATAGATTACATCTCCATGATTAATATGGACTAGAAGGGTTGAAAGGGAACATGTTAGTATTTCCCATTTATTGGGCAATAAAAAGTTTGAAGTGACTAAAAGAATCAAATGTAGCTCTTTACTCTAGATGCTTTATTCTCATTCGGTTATTAATATATCTAGATATAAGCCATGATGACTTAAATCAGAACTAGAAGAAATCTCATGAAAACTACAAGAGATTAGTGATTAGATGAATCATGGAAATGAAACCAACTCCCTGAGCCACAACAAAAAAAATATGCAATGCAAATGAGAATACATGCCTTCAAAGGAGTTTTCATGGATAAAGAATCATCCTCCCTTAGATCTCTTGTGAGAATTCCTAAAAGCTCTTCAGTTATCCACAATATCCACATGTTATGAGCTCTGATACAAAGATTGTGCATAGTTCTTCTTAGTTTATTCAATTTGGTGCTATTATTTTTATCCTATGATTCAGGTTTCAAACCAACCCCTCTCATTATTATTTGTCTTCAAGAACTATCTAGAAGAGGGTAATCAAAATCGGTACTCGAATATCTAAAAGTCGAAGATCCTTTCCCTCAAACTGAAGCTTTGTTCTCGCCAAACTAGAGCTGAGACAATCCAAGAACTAGTGGAAGGGAAGTTGAATGAAAACTTAGAGCAACTAAAACCCTTCCTAAGAAAAGTGCCCTTTCCACTATAACTATTAGTTCTAGTGTCTCCTTGTTCATTTTTTCTAGCATCTCCTCATTTTTCATTTCTTGATAGAGATCTTCTAAAAGATGTGCAAGATGTTCTTGAATCTCAACAACCAATGTTGAGATAAAATGGAAGAATTTCTCTTACAAATAAGGTGCTAAATCATTTATCCTTGAAGGGGATTTATGTGCATGAAGAAAACTTAGGAGGTCTTCCAAAATATTCTTAGACCCCTCATCTGTGGTATCTTTTATTTGACTAACCTTAGTTCCAAAATAAGCATTAAGGTGACCAAACCAGTCTTCATAATTTGTCATCATAAATCTAAAACTCAACCCAGGTAAATTGACACATTTTAGGTCCCCTCTCTTGGCAAGCCAACCCTCACTAGTAGTTAATTTGTTCAAATTGGTTTCAACATCTTCGTAACTTGCCAAAGATGTAACTATGGCTTCAAGGAATTTACCAACCTTAACTCTAATTAACCTCCACCCTCATGCTCCTGTTTCAATTTAGTTTCTTCCCAACCCTACAAATCACAGACTAATAAATGGTAAGCCTTGAAATCATGGAACAAAAAAATACAAGAGACGGAGCAAGCATACAACATTAAAATTGTGACTTGCAATAGTAAAAGAAAAGAAGCAACAAGCAGTTTGATATACAATGAAAAAAGGGAATTTTATGAGGTTTCCTTAAGGAAGCAAATTAAAAATTAAATAAAATCATGCTTCAAATTCCATTTAAATGTTCAGTTGTACAGTAGATGTCATCCTACTTTGTTTGAGAACTCTTACTAAATTCCCAAAAATAGGAGTTCCCAAATGATGCCAATAGATATTATAAATAGAAAAAAAACAACAATATTTTCATATAAAAACAACAAGAGCTGATTCATAGGCCCTATGAAAATCTCTAAATTTTTGGCTCCCCTTTGATACTTTTCTGCATACTTACAATTTACATCTCCATGATTAATATGGACTAGAAGGGTTGAAAGGGCACATGTTAGTCTTTTCCATTTATTGGGAAATAAAGAGTTTGAAGTGAATAAAAGAATCAAATGTAGCTCTTTACTCTAGATGCTTTATTCTCATTTGGTTATTAATATATCCAGATATAAACCATGATGACTTAAATTAGAACTAGAAGAAATCTCATGAAAACTGTAAGAAGAGATCAGTGATTAGATAAATCAATGAAATGAAACCAACTCCATAAGCCACAACAAACAAAATATGCAATGCAAATGAGAATATAGGCTTTCAAAGGAGTTTTCATGGATAAAGAATCATCATCCCTTAGATCTCTTGTGAGAATGCCTAAAATCTCTACAGTTATCCACAATATCCACATGCTATGAGCTCTGATACAAAGATTGTGCATAGTTCTTCTTAGTTTATTCAATTTGGTGCTATTATTTTTATCCTGTGATTCAATCTTCAAACCAAGCCCTCTCATTAGTATTTGTCTTCCAAAAATGTCTAGAAGAGGGTAATCAAAATCAGTACTGGAATATCTGAAAGTCAAAGATCCTTTCCCTCAAACTAAAGCTTTGTTCTCAACAAACCAGAGCTGAGACAAGCCAAGAACTAGTGGAAGGGAAGTTGAATGAAAACTAAGAACAAATAAAAGCCTTCCTAAGAAAAGTGCCCTTTCCACTATAACTGTTGGTTCTAGTGTCTCCCTGTTCATTTTTTTCTGGCATCTTCTCATTTTTCATTTCTTGATAGAGAGCTTTTGAAAGATGTTCTTGAATCTCAAAAATCAATATTGAGATAAAATGGAAGCATTGCTCTTGGAAATAAGGTGCTAAATCATTTATCCTTGAAGGAGATTTATGTGCATGAAGAAAAATTAGGTCTTCTAGAATATTCTTGGGCCCCTCATCTATGGTATCTTTTATTTGACTAACCTCAGTTCCAAAATAAGCGTTAAGGTGACCAAACCATTCTACATCATTTGTCATTATAAATCTAAAACTCAACCCAGGTAAATTGACAATTTTTAGGTCCCCTCTCTTGACAAGCCAACCCTCACTAGTAGTTAATTTGTGCAAATGGGTTTCAACATCTTTGTAACTTTCCAAAGATGTAACTATGGCTTCAAGGAATTTACCAACCTTAACTCTAGTTGACCTCCACCCTCATGCTCTTGTTTCAATTCAATTTCTTCCCAACCCTACAAATCACAAACTAATAAATGGTAAACCTTGAAATCATGGAACAAAAAACTACAAGAAATGGAGCAAGCATAAAACATTAAAATTGTGACTTGTAGCAGTAAAAGAAAATAAGTTGTAGGCAGTTTGATATACAATCAGAAAAGGAAATTTTATGAGGCTTCCTTAAGGAAGCAAATTAAAAATTAAATAAAATCATGCTTCAAATTCCATTTAAATTTTTAGTTGTACAATAGATGTCATCCTACTTTATTTGAGAACTCTTACTGAATTCCCAAAAATAGGAGTTCCCAAATGACGCCAATAGATATTATAAATAGAAAACAAACAACAATATTTTCATATAAAAACAACAAGAGCTGATTCATAGGCCCTATAGAAATCTCTAACTTTTTGGCTCCCCTTTAATACTTTTATGCATACTTATAGATTACATCTCCATGATTGATATAGACTAGAAGGGTTTAAAGGGAACATATTAATCATTTCCATTTATTAGGCAATAAAGAGTTTGAAGTGTCTAAAAGAATAAAATGTAGCTCTTTACTCTAGATGCTTTATTCTCATTCAGTCATTAATATATCCAAATATAAACCATGATGACTTAAATCAGAACTAGAAGAAATCTCATGAAAACTTCGAGAAGAGATTAGTGATTAGATGAATCATTGAAACGAAACCAACTCCATAAGCCACAACAAACAAAATATGCAATGCAAATGAGAATACATGCCTTCAAAGGAGTTGTCATGGATAAATAATCACCCTCCCTTAAATCTCTTGTGAGAATGCCTGAAAGCTATTCAGTTATCCACAATATCCACATTCTATGAGCTCTGATACAAATATTGTGCATAGTTCTTCTCAGTTTATTCAATTTGGTGCTATTATTTTTATCCTGTGATTTAGGCTTCAAACCAACCTCTCTCATTATTATTTTTCTTCTAGAACTATCTAGAAGAGGGTAATCAAAATCAGTACTAGAATATCTGAAATTCAAAGATTGTTTCCCTCAAACTGAAGCTTTGTTCTCGACAAACCATAGATGAGATGAGCCAAGAACTAGTGGAAGGGAACTTGAATGAAAACTAAGAGCAACTAAAAGCCTTCCTAAGAAAAGTTCCCTTTCCACTATAACTGTCGGTTCTAGTGCCTCCTTGTTCATTTTTTATGGCATCTCCTCATTTTTCATTTCTTGATAGAGAGCTTCTAAAAGATGTGCAAGATGTTCTTCAATCTCAACAATCAATGGAGATAAAATGGAAGCATTGCTCTTGAAAATAAGGTGCTAAATCATTTATGCTCTAAGGAGATTTATGTGCATGAAGAAAACTTAGGAGGTCTTCCAAAATATTCTTGGACCCCTCATCTATGGTATCTTTTATTTGACTAACCTCAGTTCCAAAATAAGTGTTAAGGTGACCAAACTAGTCTTCATCATTTGTCATCATAAATCTAAAACTCAACCCAGGTAAATTGACACTTTTTAGGTCCCCTCTCTTGACAAGCCAACCCTCACTAGTAGTTAATTTGTGCAAATGGGTTTCAACATCTTTGTAACTTGCCAGAGATGTAACTATTTCTTCAAGGAATTTACCAAGCTTAACTCTCTCATGTAGATTTGAAAATCCATCAGCTATTATTTGTTTCATCCTACTAACAAACAGGCTTTCAAAAAGTTCATCCCACAAACTCTTTGAGTGCTTCAAAATAATCTCACACACACATTGGCATGGAAATTCAACATTTGAACCGAAAACCATTTTTAGCCACTCCAATATCCCTTCAAATGCATCCAAATTGTCCAATGTTTCTCTGATTAATGTCTCATTCTTTGCAAGTTCCTTGCCACTTTTCACAAGATCAAGCAAACACTTTCCCCCAAGCTTATCTGCAAAGAGAATATCATCTGCACATGTCTTAAGCCATGCTAAGCAAGACTCTGATATAAATTCACTAGGAAAAATCATCATGGTAGCTTGTAGCTTCTCTCTATGAGATTTCCACAATTGCATTGCATTGTATGGGTTTGGAATCCCACCAAACAATTGTGATTCAAGTGGCACTGCCAACATAGTCTTATAAAAAGGAGGAAAATCATTTAGAACCTCCAAGAAGAGTTCCCCAGCCTGACATAGCGTTACCTATATGACTCTTACCACATTACAAAAAATGGAACTAACTACCCCCACCTTATTGGTCTATCGGTTGGATGTGTCTTCTGGTTCCAGTGATGTGTTGGCAATTTTATTTTTTCATCAGCGTGAGGATCTTCTATCAACAGGATGAGGTCTCCTATTCCTATGATGGTCTGATGAATTGTTTAAATGAAAAAATGCCACGAGTTCCTAAATAAACAAGAAAGAAGAACATTGAAACTTGCCTAGATGAATTGTTTAAATGACAAAACAACCACAAGGGGTAATTATTATGTTTCTCTAATCAATGACTCATTCTCTACAAGTTCCTTGCCACTTTTCACAAGATCAAGAAAATACTTTCCCCCAAGCCTATTTGCAAAGAGAATATCATCTGCACATGTCTTAAGCCACACTAAGCAAGAATCTGATACAATTTTTCTCGGCAAAATCAACATGATAGCTTGTAGCTTCTCTCTATGAGATTTCTACAATTGCACCTCATTGTCTAGGTTTGGAATCCCACCAAACAATTGTGATCCAAGTGGAACTGCCAACATAGTCTTATAAAAAAGAGGCAAATCATTTAGAACCTCCAAGAAGAGTTCCCTAGCCTAACATAGTGTTACCTGTATGACTCTTACCACATTACATAAAATGGAACTGACTTCCCCCACCTTATTTTGCATAAGCTTTATCTAGTACAATGTGCTCCTACCTGTTATGTGGTTGGCTAAATCCTTTTCCAAAGCACTGGTTCCTTGCCCCCATTGGATTTTTAATTCTTTGCTACCTTGGTTGAGTTCTTGATTTGTATTAATGGAAAATTGGTTCATCAAATTTATGTGAAGGCCAAGAACTTTGCCTCTGCCTTCACCTTTCTATTATATTCTTTCATTGACTCATTATAGGAGGTTACATTTCATTTAAGTGATTTGATCTTGTTTGTTTGATGATTGGATAATGGTCCCATAATCTTGGTAGACCGGCATGGTGGGTTCAATATCCATATACTAATTTTCCAAAAAGATCTCTATTGTTAGCATGGCATCTCCAACATGGAGCCTAATAGCAATTAGGAACACCATTCAACCTCACTTAGACAAATTTCACAAAAAATAGGCTTCAATCTCTCAATTTATTCAATACTCAAGCACTTTAGACAAGATATAAAACCAGTTTTAGATACCCTTTAATGACTTCTAAAACATATCCCAAATTCACCATAGGCTGTTTTGGAACAACCTGCAAATTGAATTTTCTTTAAAGTTTCTAAAGCCTTTTCAACAGATCTAATTTGTGTATATCCTACAATTATTGTAGTCCATGAGACCACATTTCTTTGAGGCATTTTTTTGAAAACTTCAAGTTCCTTTTCTATGTTCCCACATATAGCATACATGTTGGTGCAGGAGCACCTAAGATTCCATTTTCAAATTTAAAGGCCATTGCATCTTAGTAGGTCATTTTAGCATTTGAGGAGGTCATTTTATGTTAATTAGGTCTTGTGAGACCATTCACTATGAATTAGGATGATTTTAGAGTCAATTGGGTAAAAGAGACAAAGTTGCAAAAAGGTTGTAAAATTGCAAACTATAAAAAGTTGTTGTAGGTCATTTTTGTCAAGTTTTGCAGAATTGCTAAATACAATGCAACATGACAAATTTTGCATGTCTGAGGAAAATAGATTCTCCTCCATCAAACATCAAATGTGCATTGATAAATTGAATATATACTTGATATACCAATTTAAATAATAAGGAAATATTAAACTAGAGACAACTAGATAATTGAATATTTTCAACAAACAATTGATACCAATATAAATCCATAGAATCAAAGATCTTTCATTAATTTCCTCAAAATTATATCTACAACATAGTCTTTTTAAATGGAAACATTATGGAAGCTTTTTGTTGTCTATTTATCCCTATTCACCTACTATCTTCTCCTATATCCTTCTTTTGGTCTTGGTCTCTCTTATATACACGAGAGGCAACAAGCTTCAAACCAAAAGACATGACTCTTGTTAACAAAACATGATTCTGAACTTAATTTAAGAAACTAATACAATCATAAACATGTGTACCAATCCATTAATCTTTGAGTAAAATCATGTGGTCATCTAAGACATGTTCAAAGCTTTTACTGTATGATAGGATCCACATCATTACCACCGACCGATTTTGACTGTTTCTCAATTGTGCTCGGATTATCCACTACCCGATTTATAAACAAATTGAAAACTGAGGGGTGATTAATGTACCCCTATTTTGCATGACTTTCAGCATTAGATAAGACCTCCTTCATATCATACTCTATGTGCATGAATTTCTCAATTTTTTTATGAGTATTCTACAAGACCATATCCTCATCGTTGATCTCCTGCAATGCAATTGTTAGAAACTCAGTAAATTCTGCTTTCCAATCATCCCTTTCTCGAAGATTCCCTATATCATCATGGAGTGCAGGAACCAAATTAAAACAACTGAGGTCTTCTTCAAGTTTTTCTTGATATTGGTTGTGGGATCTCACCAAGTCATTATATCTTTGCAGTGTTTGGTCTTTTAGGATCTGTTTACCCAAAAGTTCCTTCTTTTTATCTATCATTCTTCCTTGTAACTGGACATTCTCCTCTAGTGTTGATTGTATTTGATTAAATACACCCAAATAATCATCAGCTTTCTTTATCAACTTATTGAACCTCTCTTTTATTATCTCAAACACAATATTGTACTTAATGATTTTCACCTCCTTTTCCAGTGTTTTACACTTTTCTTGGGATTTCAAATGGCAATTTTTCCAATAGGCTGCATCAGCTAATGCATCTAACACTCTCTTATCCTTTTCAAACCATGGAGTGTACAATTCCGAAGCAGAAGAGGAAGATGACTTCTCCATTTGATGTGATAACTTCTTTTTCAAATTTTCATTCTCTTTGACCAATTTTTCAATTTGTGCTCAAGTGAATTTTGCCACATTGACATTCAGCTCTGTAGTTTCTAAGGGATTAGTGTCCCCAACTCTTTTGAACAAAAGGTGTCCAAATACTTGATTAGGATTGTCAATCACTTTCGGCCTCTTCTCATGAGGGTATAGTGACCAAATAAGCAAGGAATCCTCAGCTAGATTGTATCCAAATCCTGAATATATCTTATCACTAGCTTCCTCTGATAAGTTCACTATTGTATCCCCTCTTTTTCTAAAACTGTCAAACACAATTGCTGAGCTCATGTCCCATCCTAGTAGAAGTAGTACCCCAGCCTCTTGAAGTAATTATCTACCTCTTTTAGGAGTGATGGATTGCATTTCCCTATCAACTTCCTTTTTCAATTCTTCTAAGGAATCAACTTCCTTTTCAAGAGTAATGTCTTATTTTCTTCCCCTTATACTCATAGACACATGATTTGAACTCAAGAGTTTTAACAAAATCATTATCAAAAATGAATTCATGACCAGCCTTGACCCTAATGTCATCAAATAACTCATCTGATGTTTCAAATTTTACAAGTTCTTGAGGGGGCTCATATTGTGTAATCACAAGGGCCTTTATTTGTTCCACTCGCTGCTCCTCTCCATCACTCTCCTCATCACTTCCTTCCTCTTCACTATTGTCAATGGAGAAACATACATCAAGGGTGGGTTGTGAGGGTATGCAATCCAAAGGATCCACATCCTCAACCTACATTCCTATGTAACTTGTATGAGATGTATCAAAAATGTATGAGGGCGCATCTTTTACTATTTCATTCATATGAGCAATAAGCTACTCAATCCTAGCCAAAGGACATTGTATATCAACAAATATTTCTCTATATGATGGGACATTCTTTCTCTTCCATTCCTCTGCAAGCACAACTTTATTATTTGAAGTCACTCTCTCACCAATGGAAGCTTCATCTCAGTTCTTAATCACATCATCAAGTGCAAACCAATGCTCATACCCTAACAAATTCTGAGTTAATCTTGCTTGATGAATAAATCCCTCTGCATCAAATTTCTTTCTTTCATACCCAAGAGGAAGGTTGTAATGAGCTAATTTAGCATAAATTTCTTCATATCCTTCAATGGCACATACTTTGAAATCTGCAAAACAAAGAGTGCTAGGCAAGAGTGATTGTTTATTATGACTCTTGAGATGTTTAGTATTAGACCTTGCTAATTGTCGTACTATTTCCAAATAAGCAACTTTGTTAGGAACCACTTGGGGTAGCAAATGTGGAACCTCTTCAAATCCATAGACCCTTATTAATGTGCAATCAAAGAAGGCATACCAATCTCCCCAATTATGGTTCACCTTGCCTCTAGGGCTATTTTCCTTTGGTCTCAAAAATTTCTGCATCTCAAGGGATAAATTGTGATCATATGAATAGCCTAGCAACTTCATTAGTGGTTTAACAAAATATTCTTCAAAATATAAATAGTGAGACCTCTCACATCAACTATCCCATAGTGTAGTCCACATCTGTATAAGTTTAAACTTTCCATCTTTATCTATCTTTGATTCTTAATTCTTTATGTAGTACCTCTCCATTCTCACCTGGGATGTGCAGGTAGTCTGGCTAAGGAATCAGAAGAGGAAGATGGGACAATAGCTTCTAATGGTATTTTTGTGAGTATGATATTACATTATGATTGCATTTAATTGGTGATGCTTTTATATAGATGTAGTATTAGGTGGTGATACAGTGAATTAGTAATTGTTTCATGATGATATGAAGTGATTTGTATATCTTAGTAATGTTGTTTTATATTTGATATTGTAGTTGCTAATGTGGTTATGGTGAGGGGATGGTGTAGCATCACTCGTTTGCGAGTGTCCTGCTACGTTGCGATTCCTTCTCACGAGGTGCTTGTATTTAAATAGACATATTGTGCACAACATTGTTTGTATGCAGGATTGTAGGAACTAAGCTTCGATTCCACCTGCTTTGTCAGGATAGGGCGAGCATTAAATTATCCCAACGGATATGATGTTGAAAAGAAGATGACAAAGAAGTCTCCCCATCCCAATTCTGTCAACCCATCGTGAGTCTAGTGGTATTGTGTGTCCTTGATTTTGGTTATTTTGGTATTATGTGATAGTTGCTTATCGTGAGTTGTATTTGTGTTATTTATTTAATATTTGTGTTGTTATGTATTTAGGTGGATTAATAGTATTATTTAATTTAAATAATTAAAATAAGTGTTATTAGTTAGTTATTGAGAATAACTTTATTAAAATTTAAAAGTGTTAAAACTAAAAGTTATGTAACTAATTTAAGATAAATAAATTAATTGTGTAAATAATATTATTTATAATTTTAAAACTTGACATTTTTTATAGTTTAATGTAAATAGTAAGTTGAGGATAAATAATGGAATAAAATATTTAAATAATTAATAATGTGTCAACTATAAGTTGAAATTAATAAAAATAGAAATTTATAATTTAGAGATTTTATTTAGAAAAGAAAATAATAATAAAAAAAAAGAATAAAAAGAACAAATGCATGCCTGTTTTATTTTCGGAAAACTTAAGAGAATGGAAAATTGCTATTTTATTCTAATTTTTGAGTTTTTAAAATATAAAATAAAATAAATAAAACAGATGGAGAGGGGTCTCTCAGGGAAAGTTCTTGGCGGAGGATGGTTTTGCACATCTTCTGAAAGATGAAACCTTTAGAAAAAGCTTGGGAATCGAAATACGAAGGCTCAGCTTCAATCTTCATCAATTTGAGCTTGAGGATCCACGTTCTTTATTTTAAATATTTATTTAAATTGTGTTGTTAAAAGATTGTCTGTACAAAATTGTAGATGTTTATTTTGATTTTATGAAATTATAAAAAAAAAGAATTAGATATTTTTTTTACATATGTTGAAATATTGTCTGTTAATTTGTTGCGAAATTTTAGAAAATCTTTGTAGAAGGATTGTGAAAATCTTAGATCCTCTATAAGGAAATGAATTTAAAATAGTAAAAAATTCGAAAAGAAAACAATAGATAATTTATAAAATCTCACATATAATTTATAAAACCTCTATAGGATTGAAAAAAAACAAATCCTCTGATAAATTAGGAAAAATGAAATCCTATGATAAAATAATAAATATTTTCCTGTAGAAAACAACAGAAACATAGGGTCACTAAATTTATCATAACTTACAATTTACGAATTGGGTATGGCTGAATTTTTTATATGTGTTAAAATACTTGATAGCGCACCTTCAGTAAAAATTGTAGAAAAACCAAGATCCGAAAACAAAAGTTATTCAAGTCGCAATACACTAGTTTTATTATTAACATTATTTAAATATAGTAAATTATTTTTAATGTATTAATTAATAAGTATTTATATATATGTTTAATTATATGTATTATATATATTTAATTATATATATATATATATTTAAATATATTTGTTTAATTGGCTATTTTGATATAATAGATATTTTAAATATATATGTTTAAATTTTACGTTTGGAAGTTGTAAATGAAATATTAAAATATTAAAAAAGTTTTAATATATATATTTATTTAAATATATTTTGACAATAGCTGCATATGAATGCATGAAATAGATTATTTTTAGAATGTATAATTTAAAAGAGGAAATTGAATTTAAATAGATATTTGATAATAAAATGATTTTATTAGAAAAATTAATTCTAATTAGGTGCACGAAAATGCACAAATAGTTATTTTATGATAAAATGATTTTAAAAGATAAATGCATATTATGTATTATTTGGTGCATGCGAAACACAAATAGTTAAGATAAAATAGTTTTTATAGAGAAACTGATTTTTATTGTTGTGTGTGTTATTGTGGAAATTTGAGTTAAACTATTAGTGTTAATTTATTTTATTGCTTGTAAATTAAATTAAATTAAGTTGATTAATTCCAAGTAATGCATTGATGATTTGATTGAATTCAGAGAATCCAAATGTTAAATTAATTATATGTTTAAAATTGCTTATTGGTTGAGTTTCTTTGGTTGCGTTGTTGGACAATTGAGTTGTTCGGTTTTGTAAGTCTCCTAGAGAAATTCATTCTATATGGGATTGTTACATATGTTGGTTCAACTTCTGATTTGTGTTGGGTAGTGCATATGGGTGTAGACATTTTGAATGCTTGATTACCATAAATGAGATTTGTAATACAGTATAGATACTCGGTTACTACGAACGGGTTGTGTGACTTATGTTTTAAGGTTGAAATGTGTTATCAGTATTGTACGCCTTGTTTACCCATAGATTTGTGGATTTGAACCTAGTGTTTTAGTAGGAGAGTGACTCTTTGTGGTTGGTTGATTTTGCAAGTATTTGAGAGTGGTCTATGGATGTTATGTTTTGTGATCTATTGATGTTTTGCTGTCTATATATTCTCATGTCACTTTTGTTGGAGTTGAGTCTTGTCGTTTCTGTTTGGACATTTTTGTTTGAGGATTCTTCCATGTCATCTCCTAGCACGGGGGGTGGGTTTTTCTAAAACTCACGTGGTTGGGTGGAACGTGCTACACACCCTGTTGGGTTCCCCTGTCAGCGTCCATACAGTGTCGGGTTACCAGTTGCAAAGTGTTCCTGAGATCAGTATATTTCTTGATGTATATTCCTTGTATCTATCATACTATTTAATTTATGTATTGTTCTCTTGAGGTACTAAGAAATAAATGTTGTAACTTATGTATTTGAACAACTTAATATAATTATTGTAATGTATAGTGTAATGATGATGTCCTTATGTAATTAATAATCATGGTTATTGTTATTTTCTTATGTCATGAGATATGCACACGTTGGGAGTTCTTATGAATGTAGCATATGGTTATAGTTTTTGAATTGGAGACAATCTTATTTTAATAAATTAACTCTTGTAAATTATTTAATAATGAATTTTCTTTGAAACAATGATTTTTTTCATCCTAGTGATGCATCTTGTTAATGTAATTATATCAGTGATAGTGATTAGTTACTGTAATGTCTTCATGTACGCCCCAAAGGATGTAGGGTTGTTAATGCATATAACCATTGAATGTTATGCATTGAAACTTAATGGTTATTTTGTTTATGTAATCTTTAAAATAGTTTTCTTTAAAAAAAAAAAATTGTGTCTTAGTTGTTGTCCTTTGGGGTTTGCACAGCGGGGCATTACACTTTACCCCACACATTTCTAGCATGTCCCTCATATCAAAGTAAATGCATTAACAAGGAATAGTGTTTGAAATCTATGTAATCACTATTGTTTTTTATTCTTTCAAGCCCTTGATTTAGGGAATTCACCAAATAGTTTGCATAGTCAAATGACCTAGCATCTCTGCTTTGTATATCAGCTACTAGAACCATCGGTGCAATAGAAATAAGTGGTGGAACTTCAATTCCCAAGACTTGACCAGCTGAGTAGTAGGTATATTGGAAGTATTCTTCAAACAAATCTATATGAAATGGAGGGTTTTCATTGCTCAATTTTTTTTTGAGTTGACCTTGCTCATTCTTAGGTCTGTGCAAAGCTAGCTTCCATCTCTTGTAACTAGTATCCATGCAACAATATTTTGTCAAAAAGTCTCTAATAGTGAATGGAAAGTTCATGGGGCCTTCTAACTAAAATACATTAGAGATCAGGTCTTGGGAGATAACAAGCATATCGGCCCCATTTGGTGATTGGATAGTTATTTTCTTTGCATTATACCGACTGGCCAAATCTTTCACCAATTCTACGTTAATGAACACATTTGGCACCACAAGTCTTCCTAAGTTTAGTCTCCATGGGTTATAGACTGGTTGAAATCTGAATTGTTTTATGTAGTGATACATAAAAATCTCATAGCCCCGGTGTGGCGTCCAAACATCCCCAAGACCCCTATGTTTATCTAACAATTTACTTGCTTGAACACTTCTTCTGGGTCTTGTCCCTGACCTTAGACACTGATCTATCAAGTCTTGGTTTAAATTCCCCTTTTCAGTTTTTTGTTTCTTTGCCTTAGGTTTTTCCACATTTTCTTCCATTGCAAACTCTAAAAAAATGCAACTTTCTAGCTAAGAGTGGAGTAATTACGTGATTTTTTGCTTCTCCTGGCTTCACTACATGAGAGCTCCGAGTTATGTCCTTTCTACTTTTTCCCTTAGTGTATCCTTTCTGGTTTATGAAAATTGTATGATTAATTCATGGTGCAATTCATCTCTGTTCTGGCTCATTAATATACCACTTGCTTCAGTCTTGTCATTGGGGAGAGCATTTATGTTAAATATCTTGATGATGCTTTTGACATCACATCAGCTAGTAGTAATCATTCATTGGGACCTTGGTTCATTTTCCACTGATGGCCACCTTATCCACCAATAAGTATAAGACATCAAACAATGTTACCTCGATGCATCTCAACTTCACCGATAAGTGTTAAACTGTGATACCCCATGATTATATTGGGATGTTGAGGGAGCTTCATCATTCATTCTGCTAATGCACCAGAGCTATGGTGATGTGATAATCTTTGTTGTTTCTATCGGCTCGTCGGGGAGACTACCTTGGAAGTTAGCCCGATGGAAGGATATTACGCCGATGTAAGGATATGAATTGCCCCTATTGGGCTATCGGTGGGGTGGTGATGGGAGTTCCACCGACAAAGTATTGTTAGCCCGATGGTATCAAAGGACTTCAATGGATTTCATGAATGTGATTATTTGGGTATGATGGTTACAAAAATGGATTTTTTACATGAACCTTAGTAATTTTTCTAAATCATGAAATTGAGTCTGGTGAGATTTTGTAAGGACTAGGAGATAAATGAATAGATGTTAATACCAATATGTGGGATTTTTTTTTTAGTCTTAACACAACTCTTTTGAAATTTTTTGTCTTATACTTATTGTGTGATGCATGATCTATTATTTTTCTTTGTTATTTTGTGCATGCATGTGCCATGTGTAGGCTTAATAGTGGGTTATTGACCTCTCACATGAGCTGATATGCTAGTGATCTAGGTTTTCTAAACAAAAGTCCCCCCAATAAAGTAAATTTTCCCCAATAGAATAATGTGTAATAATATTTTGAGGGAGTATAGTATTTCTTAGAGGGATGTATTATCTATGCATTGATGGATATTCATATCTTGTTTCAAAGCTCCCATTTTGGCACAAGTAAGGAGGATGTTGGCAATGGTTGTGGAATTTGGCTTTACACTTGTAAATTGTATTTGCTTGAAATTTTTTAAAGTCTTTCCACCAAATTCATTTTGTGTATATCTATTGTAGATGTCCTTAAGCTATATGAAAAAGGTGTATATACAATTTGAGATCAATTGATAAGCTAAGACATGCAATGTTGATTTGATTTACATTTTACTTAAGATATAATTTCATTGCATTGCTGAATTTCATAGTTCAATAATTGGGATTCTAAATGATCTTGTATACCCAAAGTGTATGTGATAGAAAGAAATTAGGTGGTCATGTCGATTAGTTTGAAAATTTAAATGATCTTGAGTTCATAAGTACATGATGATAAGTTTTGACAAATAATGTAATTTCTTGTTGCATTTATCACAGAAAAAAAGGCATCTTTTGATTGTAGTAGAGGATGTAGAGTGTGAAGCATTGACTACTTTGATCTTTGAAATTGATGATTTTTTTACTAAATTGATAATGTTTGAAGTTTCTTTTTCTTTCTTAGATGTTGAGTCTAATTAATAAGTTTATTGTTGTGTTGCAACTTGCAGGTGAGTATGTTGATATGATAAAGGCTAGCATTGTCGATCCTCTAAAAGTTATCAAAATTGCATTAGTTGATGTAGAAAGGTAAAAATATTTATCTTTATTATAATTAGTGGAACTTGCAACTACAATATTTGATAAAAATATACTTCCAAATATGTTTTTTATGGATGTTATATCTAATTTTGATACATTCACTATGTCTAGCACCTAAGTTTAGGGTGCCATAGTTGGAAAAGGAAAAGAAAATGTTTGAATTTTATTCTCTATATTATTTGACTTTTCTAAGTTTTTGATGTGCAAATTTTGAAACCTTATTTTTAGGCTAGAGCTCCAAATTGGAGAAGTGAAAGGTGAATACCAGTGAGGAAGATTTTGGAGGAGCCGAAACCAATAGCAATGGGAAAGTTGTGGATTTGCAAGGGGATTAAATGGGTCAAGCCCCTATAGGAGGTCGCTTCCCTTCCAAAAGGACTACAGTTAAGGAAGGGGAAAATAGTATAAGTATATGAAAATAGGAGTATTCTATTTATATAGTGTCTGTAAGTTGTGCAGTGTCATTGAGACATTGAATGTAACTAATAAGATTTTGATTTTCCAATGAGGATTAATGAAGTAAATTTTTAGAGTGGTTTTTTCTCCACTCATAAATACTGTGTTGTGGCTCCTCTTGATTTGCAATATGTTTATGTTTGTGTCTAGTCAATCATATTTGTTCAAGAATTTTAGTCTTCATTTCATGATTTTTTTTTAACATTTGAATATGTATGATACTTGAATTTTATATGCATAAATTCATGAGGATTAATTAAGTTAGATTTGATTTGTAATGACTAAATATATTACTACAGTAATGACTAAATTAATGACTAAATTAATGATTAAATATATGACTAAATATATGACTAAATTAATGACTAAAGTAATGACTAAATATATGATTAAATAAATGACTACCATGAATAAATAAATGACCAGTTAGCAACAATCAATGACTAAATAAATGACTAAACAAATCACTACCATGACTAAATAAATGACTAAATTAATGACTAGATAAATGACCAAATCAATGAGTAAATAAATGACTAAAATAGTTTAGTCATAAATTTGGTGGTGTTATAAATGACTACAAATAAACCACTAAAATAGTCACGTGACTAAAATTAATGACTAAATAAATGACTGAAATTGTTTAGTCATAAATTTAGTGGTGTTATAAATGACTACAAATAAACCACTAATAGTCACATGACTCAAGTTAGTCATTTATATACAATTTTTTGTAGTTTATTTAGTCATATATTGTTGTTTGTGTACTAGTGAATATGCAATGTCATGTGAAAATAGGGTTCTAGGAGCGAGTGAGGACCCATTCACCAGGTGGAAAATGGGTCATAGGTCACTAACCTATGACACACACCTTGTAAAATTAAGTGTTGTGTAATATCATTTATGAATGTTGGGTTTTATCCCTCAGAATCTACAATTAATTAGGCTTGGATTTAAATTAAATGGGCCAATTAAGGTATATTAAGCTCAATGAATTAATAAAGCCCTAGATTAGTGTGAAAGAGTAAAGATACACTTTACAACACCATAAATAAGGAACAATTAATTCCATTTAGTTAAATTGTGCCCTAAACTTAATGTGAATGTGTAAAACACATTACAACACTAAATTAAGGAAACATTAGGCTCATTTCATTATTAATTATTCCCAAATTAAGTGTGAAAAATAGATATTTTTTTCAACACTACAATATGAAGCCACATGGTGTGATCTCATTGACTTTATTCCATTCCAAAAGCCTCAATATATTGCTTTGTTTCAAGGCCGTGGAACCATGAGTAGCTGCCACATGGATGTCGATGACTTGTCTTCTCAATGATAAGGCTCTGATAAAAGAGAGAGTGTTTCCATATGGAAAAATGTGATTGAACCATGCTTTCTTCAAAGCGGGTTAATATTTTCAAATCTGTTTGACCCCACCAATATCGTCTAATCAAATTGCTCGATTGAAGATCAAAGACCAATATTAAAAATTATAGAATTGGTAGATGCATGTACTCTTGCTCATGTGAGCTAAGAATTAATGGTAGATAAGATGCCCTTGAGCCTAGAATTTAATGATTTTTTCCATAAAATCTAAACTTTGTGCATCATTGTAAATCACAAAAGAATTTGAATAAATTGAAGATCAAACTTGGAAATTTTTTGAGTTGTTTGAATCCAAAATTAGGGTTTTCTCATTTGTAAACCAGTAAGTGCACTTGTGCTAATTTCTTGTTTGATTTCTATCAAAAAAATTATTATAATTACTTACTTTCACATCTAAATTGAGTCCTAGGGTCTATCATAAGATAAGAATTTATTGCTTTCTAGTAAATTATTTAAATTTGCACTAATTTCTATTTGAACTACATCAATAACCCTAGAATTATATAAAAACCTAGTTTTATCCCAATTCACTACAAAAATGTCTCCTCCACAAACACAATCATCTACCTTTACCCCAAAATGAGCCCTTCATAAGGACATACAGGCCCAATTACCTCACTCACCAGTTAAGAACACCAAAGTGCAAGGTCCTAGGGTAGATAAGGGTTTCATAGACAATGTTTGTGGAATCAAAGATACAAAATTACCATTGTCTAGATGGGAACTTTTCAAACATTGGTATGGGAAAAAGAACGCCCCATCCCTGATATGCAGTGTGTGGAGGCTTGACCTTGGAAAACTGGTGGTCCCAAATGTTTTCTTAGATATTGATATGCTAAAAGCAATTGTTGCTAACTGCGATGAAACCATAAGGGATGTAAGGACTTCAAAGGGCCGAGTTATGATTATGGTGGATAAGGAATCAATCACAAAGAATTTCAAACACAACCCAGCTTACACTGATCCTATTGACTTGGGAAATTTCAAGAAAAAGTATGAGCAAAACAAAAACATATATCAAGTTGTTCTACTACCAAAGTTCAAAGTTAAGGATCCCCACCATAAAATTGTGATAATTTCACCAAGCACGAGCCTTTTCTAGTGGATAGATTTGAATGCTATTTCTCCAAGACATACTATAGTCTATGTAAGATCCTTGGGTATGAAAAGCAAGAAAGGGTTCCAATTGCATTAATGTACATGGCAACAAACATATAAAATGTTATAGTAAATGATGGGTTTGACTTTTCAACTTATCTATCTAATGAAATCCACAAGGGATTGGTGAGCATTAAGGCTGGTGAGGTGGGAGTTAGGTTTTGGAAGTATTCCCTTCTTTGTCACATGTTCCTATATAGAGTAAAGAAGGAGTTTAGCACTGCATTATAAATAAAGGATAAATATGAGAATAATTATGAACTCTCAATGCAAATGTGGACACACTAATACATTTGACTGCAAAATCCGACGAAACTGTCTGACGAAATATGTAAAATTCGATGTGCGTTAGGTGCTTGTAAAATTTGATGTGTAATTTCCAAATTTTTGAAAGTTTATCCCTGATGTTCGTCGAAATTTCAATGAACCTAGGGTTCGTCGAAATGTCGGCTATCATTTTCGTCGATTTTTTGACAAACATGAAAAATTAAAAAAAATCAAATTGTGGCCTACATAAAGAAAAGTGAGTTCGCGCCTGATTTATTGCAACAGTGTTTTTCTCTACTTGAGATAGTTTGTGGAGAACTAAGGATGATTTTCTTGGAAAAAAAAATAAAAAATCAAGAAGATATCGCCAGGTTGAGGGTAGTCATTGTCTTTTTGCAGAATTCAGTTGTGAAGTCAGATTTGTAGTTCCAGGTTTGAAAATCATATTTTAAAGCAACATCTCATCAGATTTCATTTTTAGAGGTTAAGGATTTTGAGAATTTCATGTCCAGATTTTGTTGTGTGGAATCACCATAAGATCACAACCGAGGAATAGATTCTTGTGATTATAATTATGTGATCCATAACTCTATTGGTCATGTGGCACAATTGTGATATAACAAATATAGGATGCATTCATGTGTGACCCAAGTTTAATGTGGCTATGTTGTGATAGAAATGGAGGCACTCATATAATGTAGTTAATTCAGGTTATATAATGTAGGTGTCAATCATCATCGAGTGCATTCAGGTTGTCTCAAGTTTAACAGGTTAGGATGTAATTATAGCATGATCGAAGAGTGATTACCTCTTGCTGCAATAAAGAGCCTATAACTCTGGTTGATATGCAGAGTGGTTGTGTTATATCAATTATGTAGTGCATTCAAGAACAACCCATGTTTAATGGGCTATTCTAGAGAGTGATCAAGATTTTATAAACCTTATGAATGTTACTTGACATATATTTGCATAATCTCAAATTCCTTTAGAGGCTTTTGAAGTATCAATGTATCCTATATAGGGTTTAGAATGATTTCTTTTAATTAAAAAAATAAATAAATGATGTATTTCCACGTAATTAGATAATGTGGAGATCTCTTAAATGCTTGACACACTATCCTCTTTGGCATTGTATTCATTACTCCAGCTACTAGGGTTTTGCATGTGACATCTTTAATATCTTCATGACCGTGGCTTTTAAATAGATCTCAGTCTTTGCTTTAATCCTTTTCATGGTAACCTTTGAGTTCCATAATCCACCTTCAATCTCTTCTAAGAACGTTGTCTTAAGCTAGACTGCATAGTATGCATATAAAGCAAGTCCTTCATACCTGCCATTGTTCCAAACCACCACTCACTGCCTTGCTTAAAATGTTGCCTCCATAAGCACAATAACATGTTTTAAAATCATGGTTGCCAGTGATTGACCATTAAAGTCACCACTTTCATCATGAAGATACAATGAGATTTTTCTTCAAACTCAATGCATTATGGAAGATAACATTGTGAATTGTTTGTTGTGTATGATTTGATTTTCTTGCACATTTACTACTTTGCTAACTTCCTTTAAGACTGGGTATTGCACCCTCAGCTGCAATCTCAAACAACTCACTCACTATCACTTGAAGATTCCTTTCATGAGCATCCTTCTATAAAATCAAACTATGCCCTATAGACTGCCTACTTACTACAGGGGACTCATTGTTTCATGGTATTGTAGTTCTTAAGATCCTTCAACCTTATTGACACTACTTCACAGTCCACAAGGTATTATTCACTATTCTCCCATCTTTGGTGAGTCTCAAACACTGCTCAAACATGCAATCCACTACCTCCATTATACAATATTAATGAGCTAAAAGAAACAGTGAACCTATGATTACCACTATTACTTCATTTGGATAGTCATTCTCTAATTGCATTTTCCTTGTCTAACACTACCAAAGCATTTGAAAAACCCTTAAGGTCAGCAAGGGGGTAAGGAAACTCACTGTTAAAATCTCCACTTTACTATGCAAGGTTTGAGCTTTATTATCTTGTCACTGCTCAGCCTCTTTTTGATTGTCACATCTCAAGTGGCTGTCATTCTTCTTACCGTAGATTGCATTTACAAATGTCACTAAGCTACATAGTGTGCTTTTTATTGGCTGCAATCTCTAGATTGCAAGATTTTGTTATTACTTACAATGTCTCAATCTTTCTGGTATTGCAACCTCACTAATCCATTATAGTTATTGTTTATGTTTCTACGGAGGCCTAGGGTTTGTACCCTAATCATGCTCTTACCAATGCTTCTGTTGTTTTTTATTAGGGCTCTCTCAATGTTGAGGGCCCTAGGGATAAACTCATCATAAGAAGTGACACATTGCATCTTTAACTAAAAGGATAAATCCGTATTGACATTAGCAATGATGATTCTGACTTGTTGCTCCTTAGGAATGGGTCACTTGCTCTTACTAGCTCGCTACCTCCATTGTTGTAGGAATTTTGTGATCAAGTTCAATATTCTGATTTTAGGAGTCTTAACGGTTGGAAATCATAGTAAAATAATAATTTAATAAATTTTGGAATTAGCATTTTAAAGTGTTTTTTGGGGTCATTAACTTCAGACTATATTATCTTTTGCAGGGGTGGTTGCATGCCAAATTTTTTTAGTGTAAAATATCAAATTTATTAGATTATGCTACCTGTCTATGAATAAAAATTATTGGAGTGTGAGTTTGATATTTTTTGAAGATCTAAATAGTCAAGCTTGGTAAAGAAAAATCATGTCAGATAATATTAGTCTAGAACAAAATGAAGAACCTTGATAGGTGTAGGCTAGATTGAAAGAAAGGGTGATGGGAAATGTTATTGTCCTTTTTAATAATTGCAGGGCTTAAAAGGCCAATGACTTTTAATCCCACAACAAGCCAGAAAAAATTATGAGCAACATGGTCCCATTGAAGGGGCATGATTATGAATCCATTGGTAAGTTGTTCATTATATGTGTTTATATTGATTGAATTTGTAAATGTTTATATTGTTTTAACATTTTATATATATATATAATCCTTGATCATGATCATGGACATTTGTGTCTATCATTATTATAAAGATGGGGCGCCCTAGGGTAGATGATATGGATTATCACGACCCAGAAAATATGGTTTTGCAAGCAGATGAACATGGAGCTGTGAATATTGAAGATGAATTTAATGATCCTATAGAAGAAGATGATCATGCGCCAGAAAACACAGTTGAAGATGATGGTACGAATACATTGATCAATACCACATTTGGTGGCGAGGCGATCATGATCAAAGATGACTTTGATGATGTTCATGATTTACACGGCTTGACAAAGGGAATAGGCCTTTTATGAAGGCTCTGAAACACGCTCTTTATACTTGTATTGTTGTTGTTGAACTTGAAGGTTATGAATGGTTTATGAAACACAACAATCCTGTTTGTTAAGGTATGTCATATATGTCATCTTTTTTCATCTATTTTAATTGTTGTTAGTTCATCACTAGCAAATAAAGGATGAAATATGTACCATTAATATTCTTTATATGAAAAAATTATTTTTTGTTGTAGATTGATTGGTGAATTTTTGTTACCACCATCAAATATTTTACCTCGCTCATACTGAGATTTATGTACCGTTATGAAAGATATTAGAATGGAGTATTAAGCAATATATGCATGTCCCAATGATCATATTATATATCATAAACAACATGAATTTGCAACAGAATGCCCGAAATGTCATATCAGTAGATATCGAACAGATCAACTAACAAAAAAGGTGCCTCGCAAGGTTCTTCATTATATTCTCATTATTCCATGTATGCAACGATTATTTAGGTGTGAAAGCTTAGCGCAATTGATAGATTACCATGCATAGAATAGAAGTGGAGATAACATTCTTCGAATGCCTACGGATGGTTCTGCATTTAGGGACATGGAGGAAAAATGGCCACACTTTAAAGAAGAACCTCATAATCTCAGGCTTTCATTGGGAGCGGGCGGTGTCAATCCATTTGGAGAGCTAAGATTTATTTACTCAGTGTGGCCTGTTTTTGTTATCAACAATAACATTCCTCCATGGATGTCAATAAAGAGGGAGCACATAATGTTGTCAATGACTATTCTAGGTATTTGTTTACATCAATTTTCTTTAACATAGTAGCATCTCATTTGTCTTATTTGTTGCATATTGACTTATATTTTTTTCATTCAATAGTCATGTACATTAATTTATATATATTGCAGTAAAATGGTTATAATAATTATGTAATGTTTATGTTCATTCAACTAGGTAAGTACCAAGTTAAAGATATGAATGTATGTATCGAGCCTCTTATCGACGAGTTACTAAAGTTATAGAATGGCGTCACTATGTATGACGTCTCCAGACCAATAGGACAAAGACAATTTCAATTCCATGCAATGCTTGTATGGACAATTCATGATGCCCCAGGGCTAACACATTTTTGTGGTATGTTATAACATTGATTGCACTTTAACAATATTTAATTTGATGAAGTAGATATCATGAATGTTTTTTAAAATAATCTATTCATTATATATAATTATAAAAATTGACATATTTAATCCAATTATATATCATCTTGTAGGTCTTCAAACAAAGGGAAAATTTGTATGTCTAATTTGTGGTCCAAAGATGAAATCTCGTCGTTCAACAAGTTTAGGAAAGTAGGTGTTTGATGAGTATAGGCACTTCCTCCATAGAAATTATAAGTATAGAACTACTGAAAAACATATTTTCAATGGGAAAGAGGAGACTACATCAAAACCACGAAGAATGTCACCTCGCCTATGGAAGTTGGAATATAATAGAATTAATCGTCAAGGTTATACATGAGATCAAATTGTTTATCTATCATATATGATATGTTTTGAATTTATATTTTTATATTGTGTTGTGTTTACTTTCATGTTGTAATTGACAATGATTGTCATTTTTAATTTGTTTAACTTATATGCTTCATGAAGAGGTGCGTCAAGGTATTGGTGACTTCCACAAGGGTGAAAAGTTATCCCAAACAATTTAGTAGGTTTCCTACTGTGGCTGACTACAAATTATTGCATTTGTTTGATACAATGCATATGGAAGAATATAGCCAAATATTCACGAGGAAAATAATATTGGATGGAAGGCATGACAAAGAAAAATTATCAAAATTTGTAGTGACATTTAGGAACCATCATGCAATGAAAAATGTCATTCAATTAAATAGTGATGGAAACAAATTAATATAAGTGCCCTTCCTTGGTTATTAACAGAGCAACAAAGGAATGCTATAAAAGAAGTTATACAAAAAATTTGATTTCCCACAGGATTTGCTGCGAACATAAACAATATAATAACAAAAAAAGGTGAATTTGGGTCAGGGATGAAAACGCATGATTGGCATACCTTCATTAAGGTAATTATTCTGGTATATTATATACACTTGTATAATGCATGTACTTTTAGTGTATTGTGTTTACTACTTTTGGAAAAATAATGAAAACATCATTTTATAATTGTTACAGTATGTTCTACCTCTATCTCTCCCAGACGACTTTGACAATAATGTGAAGCAAGTTATATATGATCTTGGAAAATACATGAGGTAAGTAAAGCGAGATTTGTTCAATTAAGCTGTATACATCTTATAATTGCCATTTGTTTACTTGTTATGTAATATACTGTATATTTTTGTTAAATATCATTAATGTATTTGTGCCTTGAATCACTTGTAGATGGCTATCATCTAAAGAAATCCATAAAGAAGATATAAATTATTGGAAGAGAAAAATTTCTCGTCTAATGTGTGAAATGCAAAAGTGTCTACCTTCAACATTTTTCAATGCACAAGAACACTACTTCATACACCAAGTTGAG